>VXBB01002179.1:79648-146202 GCA_013399915.1 Illadopsis cleaveri | reverse complement strand
CTCCTGGTATGCTCTGCCCTGGCTCCTCGCAGGTGCCCGGCGCTCTCAGTCGCTGTCTCCGATGGTGTCGGAGGCGGCGGGGCGGGCGGGACACGATATTCTCGGGCCGGCGGTGCGCTCGTCTTGCCGAGCGACGGGCGGTGCGGCGGCGATCCCGCGGGGCTCCGCCTGCCCGTGCGCCGGTGCGCCAGGCCGCCCGCAGGTGGTTCGCTTCCCCAGCCCGGTGGGAAAGTTTGAGCCTGTTTTTAAAGAACGATAATCATGAGAGTATAATACTTGGTTCTGACCTCCTGTAAGGTGAGGGTGGGGGTAACGCTTTTTCTTTTTTTTCTTTTTTTTGCCCCTTTTCTGTTCTGGGGCAGAGAGGCAGATCTCTGGCTAACGGGAGTGGACAAATTGGGATAAAGTGGGGAGAAATGGAATTGAAGTGACAGGAGACCTGCGAAGCTTAAAATGAAAGCTGGAAGCAGTGCGGAGCTAGTGCAAGAGCAGCGGGTTTCTGCCCGTCCTTTCCCCTGCTCTAGTTACACGCGCACGTTTCCCTTTTCCTTTCCCCACCTGTTCTTCACTGCGCAAATATTAAACCTAGAGGCGAATTCGTCCAAGTGATGGAAACCCTTCCGAGCAGCAAGCCGTTTTCCCTCTCCAGAGCCCCAGCTCCCTTGGGGCAGGGCTGGCCAAGTCGCTGTGAAGGGACGCACCTCGGCCCTTCGGGGTGTCACATCTCCGTGGCGCGCCGGGAACGCGCCGCTCGCTCACCTCGGGCTTTGCCGCTCGGTGGGAAACCGGGAACGCCCGGGAAAATGCTTTGGGTGGAGTTGGGTTCGGGGCAAAGGTGTTGGCACCAAAGGCAGGTCTCAGAGGTATTTAAGGATAAACCGATTTAAAAAGAAAAAAAAAAAAAGGAGTGGTAAAGGAGAGCTGAGTGTGTGCGTTGTAAGGAAGTTGTTGGGTGCCTGCAGCCGAGTTTGGGTTGAGGAGACCGGGCCGGGTTGCCACCCGAGACGGGTGGAGGAGCGGCTGCCCTGCCCCGGCCGCTGCTTCGCGGGGCTCGGCCGGGGCGGCGGAGCGCTCGCTGTCAGCGTAGTCCGTGCATCGCGGGATGGCCTGAAAGGAGGATGGATACCCTTTAATATAGTTCATTATCCCGGAGAGCGGTTAGTATTTTTATTGCCTTGTCAAGCGGTTGTAACTTACTTGTTTTACAGTTTCAGTGGCTAAAGAGGCAGTTTAGATCAAGCCAATTCATAGTGAAAGGCTTTTTTTTTTTTCTTTTTTTGGTGTGTTTTCTTGGCAAGATTTCTTTTTCAACGTAAAACTGCTGACAGAATGCACACTGCCAAACAATCGTGATTACATTTTAATTAGCTAGAGTGAAATAGTAGGGAATTACTCAGTGAGGACTTGATAACTGGCTGGTTTTTTGTAATCGGTTCAAAATCTCAGCGTTTTAACCCCAACCTGCTAAAGCACGTGGTAATTTATCTTAATTACTAGGGATTAAACTCCTGTTAGACATGAAACGACTGTAATGTTTGGAAGATAAAGTGCTCTCGTTTATAAAAGTTAAGCTCTCCATTGTCTTATAATGAGGAAAAGGAGGACAGTTTTAAAGTACATCAAGCATCCAGCGTTCTCACAGGAGACTGGTAAGACACAGTGGACTGTAGGATGTGCAGGTTTGGGCCAGATTATTCTGTGCAGGCTAAAGGGTATGATGTTCCTTCCTTCCGTTCCTTTTTCTTCTCTCTCCTTCTAGCCATTCCCCTCCCATTTTCATCTGAACTGGTAGCAATTTCTGGAGTTCTTTTCATTTCAGATACCCACTTATCTTGTAATCTGATTCAACCTTTGAAGCAAACTAAACACTAGCTCTTCCCAATCAGAGCAGAAAGGAACTCTAGTGTCTTCCCAGAATTGAAAGAAGACTGACCCACTCATTTCTCAGCCCTGCTTTGCATACAGCCTCAGTGATGGGGGTCAGGGAGACAGCAGCTGGATGCTTTGCAAGAGATGATGTCTCCAAAACTTCACAGAGACTTAATTTCACATAGTTTATGGTACTAATAGGAAGTCTGGGTTAATTCTACACCTTCTGGCTCTTGTTTGAATGGCAACTAACATTGTTCCAACTTCCAAATGTTCACAAGGGATTTTAATTAATTTCCCCCCCTCACAGAGAATTTTCACTCATTTTTCTTTACTGTCCTTATTTTTAAAAGTTTCAAGAGAGGTATTTCTTCTAAAAAACCTATTTGTTAATTTACACTTGGGAAGCATTTCTAAGCCTATTTTAATGTACATTGTCAGTAGGAAATTATTTTAACTGAAGCATAGGTCAAATAATACATTTTTTTTTTCCATGTAGACTATTGATGTGGGCTGGAAGAAGAATCAGCTAAATCAAAAACCTTTGATGTTCAGAATGCTTGTTGAAGGGGCATGGATGGCTGCTTATTCCTATAAAATCCCCATGGCCAGGGGAGTTTTCCAGTTCTGGTGGCGTTGGGAAGTTCCACGTAGAGGTTATGCCAAATGATGTGTGAGATCATTGTGAGAGTTATGCACCTCATGGGTCTTACAGCCAACTAAATGTGTGTGTTATATATCTATGGCCTATCCCCAGGCCATGAACTTTCACAGAGAGCATGCTAGCACAAAATTCTTTCATCCTTAGCAATCAAACAAAAAAATGTAAGCAGAGGGGGTCATAATGGGTTGTTCTTTTATATAAGAACTTATTAATTACATGTTCATCCACTGTAGAGAGTTATGTTTAATGTCTAAATGAGGAGACTCCAACATATCTCTTCTATCTAACTGGAATGTGTTCAATAGTGGACTTTAGCTTGCTCTGAAAATTTGCAGATGAGAGAAAGCATTTTTATCCCAACTGTGTAACTTAGGCCCCTGGACAGCCCCAAATGAAGCATTCATTGACCAGAATGAATAAGGGCAAAGAACTCATCTCTCTATCCTTATGTTCAGAGTACTTATTTTAAGCCATTTTGGGTGTTGACACTAGAGTTTTACTATGACTGTTGCAAAGCATGTATGAAGGAGTAATTGGAGCATTCACTGAACCTGTCCATGCTCTTGGGTCACTCCCTTGATAAAGCAGAGTTCCTAGTGCTGTGTTTCTTTTTCTGACAAAATTCTCTAAAACACCTGAACAGGGGGGGTGTGGCAAGAGTGTTCTTCCAGTAAGCAAGAGCATGACCATCAAATGGCCTCCTTAGGAGGAGAAGGTGTAGATTTGAACTTTACAGTCCTGTGTCATAATCAGTGTTGTGTGCATTTGGCGGTTATCTAAAGGGGCATGCCTGGGTGTTCATATGGTGCCCTTATAAAATGGGAAGGGCAATTCCTCCTCTAGTTTGGATGAGAGGAAGGACTAAGGTGTCTGGCTCCATAAAAACACCAAGACTACAAATCCAGTGTCGAAAAAGACGTACTATTTTAGGGACAGAAGTTGTACAGTGATGTCATTGGATATATTCTTTCCCTCACCATTTTCTTATTAAGGCAGTTTCTGTCTCAGTGTTTCAGTTGATCTCCAGGAGAAAGGTACAAATTTTAATTTGATGTATTAAAAGTTTTTTTGTGAATCTCGTTTTATAGTTATTTAGTACAGTAGGTAAAGCCTTATGAAGATGAGGTCAGTTACTGCACAAGTTTTTGTTTTCTTTAATATGGATATAAATGAGGACCTCATAGAGTCAGCTGGACAAGAGGCCTGAATGCTCAGATTAGTTTTGCTAGGGCTTTTCTGCATAACCTGCCTGTTTTATTGGAGTGAGACTAAACTTCTTGCATTGCTATCTGTGGGTGTCACCTTTCCCATTTGTGGTACTAGTTGTGGATGAACTTGTTTTGTTTTGGGGGAGCAGGCGTGGCAGTGACCTTCAGTGTTTTGTTTTCAAGTTGAGTGAAAAAACAATTTGGATTTTCATCTCTATTGCCAGACATCTGACCCATGTTTTAAAACTGCTGTGATTAAAATTTTCTTTGTGAATAACAGCTTGAACATCACTGTAACTACTTGGGCTAAAAATGTTATGGAGGGCAAACTGTTTACTTGACCTGTGAACTTGTTCATCTTTGTCTTAGCTGTATCTATTATAGACCTCTCAAGCTCAAGTGTCTTCCTGCATAATATGTGCAACTTGTTAATTTACTTAAGACAGAGGAGTGGTCAGTCTTGTTTACTGGGTCAAAAGCTGAGAGGGTGATAGAACATGCCCTAAGAATTTGGGGTAGTTGCCAGTAGAATTGCCTATGTTTGTGGTGTGGAGTCACTGGAGAGGTTACAGCATATGCTCCCAGAGTAACAATAGCTGAGGCTGAACAGCACCTCCTGGCAACTTGTTCCAGTGTTTAATCACCCTCACGGTAATAAGAAAAGGTGAGGTTTCCCATGTTTCAAATTTGGCCATCGCCTCTTGTCCTGTTACTGGCTTTCACTGAGAAGAGTCTGGCTTCATTTTCTCTACTTTCTCCCATCAAGTACTTAAAAAACATTGATGAGAAACCACTGAGGCTTTTCTGTTCCAGACTAAACATTCCCACTTCTCTTAGTCCCTTCTCATGTGAGAGAAATTACCATCCCTTTTCTGGGCTCCCTCCACTGTCTATCTTTTTTTATGTACTGGGGAGCCCAGTATTGGACCTACCACTCCAGGTATGGAGGAGTGACTAGAAGAGAGAACAGTATTGGCTGTTTTAAAGATGCAATGCCTGCTAAATACTGTTACTTGAAATTAATTTTCATTATTTAGATTTTCTTACATGAGTTCATATATGACCATTTATGATTGTCAGTGCATTAAACTCAAAATGCTAATGCTTAATCAATTTTTTTCCATCTTTTTAGATATTGGTATATCTCACTATTGTTTTAAAATTTTTTGAGGGCATTATCTTAAGTAGTAAATTGAATCTTACCAAATCCATGTCTTTATTCATCAGGGGAAGTCCAGATTCATGGAGATGTATATATGTTGTGTGATCCAGAGCTGTGATTGCTGCTTGAACAGGCTTATGAGACATTGTTTGAACTCATTAAACTGGTTAGAAACATACAGGCAACACTCTGGATGACCTTGGTCACATTGGGGTTCTGTGTTCATGTTGACTTATTTGCGAAGTGGATGAGTTGTAACTGAAAAGTTTGATACAACATAGACATCCCTCAAGTGGTAAGCCAGTTTTGTGATATACGGAAGGAAATTAGAGAGAAATTTCCTCTTGTAAATGTGATTTAGTGTAAATCTAATAGTAATACACTATGATTTAGTACTTAGGAATTAGTACTAAGCTAGATGAGCCAAGGCTCATTAAAAATTGTTTTTGAAAGTATGGAAAAATATTGTTTTAAGCTAATAGGGCCATATGTTGCATAATGTTTAGTAGCTGTAAAGGGAAGAGTAAGGCCTTAAAAGTTTGTTATATTGAATGAGTGATAACTATATGGTGGTAGGAGGTTGTTTTTACTGTTGTAGAAGGACTGTTGCCTTTCAGGACAACTGAAGTTTTTGAAGAAAAACAGGCAATTCTTCTAAGTAATAAAAGGCTCTCAGATTTTATATCTGCAAGCAAATAATGTGCAAGTGATTATCTCTAGATAAGCAATACCAGATTTCACCTACAAGTCAGGAAGCTAGTTGTCTAAATGCCAGCACATCTGCCTTCAAATTGCCTGTAACTCTAAAGGGACTGCACCTGCAATAATCTGCAATAGGTCCCAGCTGGGAAAGTGGTGGCCAAGCCAAAAGTCTAAGGTGCATGTGTGTCTCTGTGCTCTGCTGTAGAGAAGCTGCAAAAGCTTTCTTTGTGAAGAAACCATTTGTTGTAACTGTCCCTAATAATTCTGAAATTATAAATTGTTTTTCATTAAATCTTTTGGAAAGCTATGTGGTACTTTTGTAATGAGATATGGTTGGTACGTAGTGTGTTATTCCCAGAATGTTTCAGTTCCAGTGGACAGGCTGCCCAGGGACTGAGTTTGCTTAGTTCTCTTGGGACATGCTCACAACTTTTTCTAAATGTGAAGATGTCTGCCATCTGCTTTTGTTGCCATTTCCGTGCTCATCACCTTTCCAAAAATAGCCCTTGTGTGAAATAATTCTGACTTTCTTATGTCTTGTAAAGCACACTGCTGTTAATTTATTTCCACAGACAAATTGTAGCATTTGTCATTACGTTGTTTTTCTCAAAACTCGTTAAAAGTCCCAATCATTGTCTTGTTTTTAATGTTCATATGGTGTATGATCTGGATAATTATTCTGGCATTTGGTGTGCTCTTATTATCAAGATCTGTAGCGTGAACAAAAGGTGCACAGATCTAACAGAATCTTAGGTAAAACCTGTGAAAGTGAAAGGTTTGTTTTTAATAACAATGGTTGCATCTAGTGAAAACAGCTGCCTTGTTCACCATATTGTGTAATTGGGCCATAGTGAGTCTTTGCTGTTGTAACCTGGTCTGGTATGAACCTCCCTGGTTTCAGTGGGAGTTACATTAACTTTCTCATAACCAGACCAAGATCTCTTTGGCCTCAGTGAGCGCTTGCATAGTTGATATGAGTGCAGGGGTTTACACCGCCTGGTTGTTGTTTTCTAGTGGTTTTGATGACTCAGACTTTCTCATTTTGCTTTCCTAAATTAAAATACTTGTCTGTGTCTCAAGTGTAAGTTTAAATGCAAATCGGCTGAACTGTATGAAAATGTCAGTGAATGGTGAACAATTGTACTGAACAAAAGGTGTTGCCAAGATATTTTTCTCACATTTACTTGTGTATTCTTACATATTAAGAAAAAGATTTCTTCATGCTTGTGTTCATAAAATTAAAATCGCTGTTAATTTGGTAAATGTGCGGAATACCCAACAGATGCAATAAACCCAACAGGAATTGCTAATAGGTTTTACAGCAGACATTTTATGTATAGAAAATATTGGCAAAGAATAGTTTAAGTGTCCCAGTCATGTTGGTGAAGGGGAGGAGATGCTGCTTTTGAAAAGCATTAGAAAACCTCTAAAAGATAGATGCTGTCAGTTCTAAAATGTAAGTCTTCTCCCATTGAATGATATAGCCACTTAATACAGAGCAAAAGGTTTTTCAGATGGGTAGTGTTCATATTAAAACTATTACTAAAGTATTATTTGTTGTCTGAATATGGGTTGTCTCTGTGATTAACTTGTGCTCTGGACTTAATTTAATTGTATTTGATTTAGTAAGTGTTGTATAAGGAAAAAAAACCCCAAAACATTACATTTCTGAGACAGCTTGAAAAGCAGACTGATTTTCCAAATGTTCATCATTTGTCATTTTGTAAAGGGTGGCTTCTTAAGATTGAATGCTGAATTTGTGTTTACTGACCTACATCTCCACTGGCTGTTTTAGATTAATTTTTGCTCTCTCTGACTTGCTGGATTGGATTACTTAGCCACCTTTTGTAAACAGAAAAAGAAAGTGCTGTAATTTAGCATCCATATTTTTAAAGATTGAAAATGGGAATAATGACTGAGTATCAGGAGCGTCCTACAGAAGACAGATACAACCATATTGATATTTAGTAGTTGGTGCCTAGCAAATGTAAACCTTGCACTCAAAAAGCACTTGCCTAGGAATTTACACCAAGAATCTTCATTTTTTGATCTTTCTCACAGATGAGCCTTATAAGGCTTTATGCTTGAAAAACCTTTGAAGTCCATGAAAAGCCTTCTGTTGATTTCAGCTGGATCAGGTCCATGTATGAACACTAGTTCCATGTAGTCAAAAAATGTAGTGCTGTGGGCTTGGTGTCCCAACTTCAGTTGTATTCTTTTTTCAGTCTTTTAATGACCAAGAGGTCACAGGACACAGAGATGGAGAGCTGGGGGTGTTGAAAGGTAAGTGGGCCCTTTAAACTTGAAAGTAGAGTACTGTTCCTTTCATCTCTGATTAAAAAGAATCACACAGTCCTTCCATCCACTGAAAAGAATATCAGATGTTTTCAGATTTCGGGAGCAACCCCAGTCTAAAGTTTTAATCGAATTTCTGTTGTCTTCTGTGACTGTCTTTTTCACCAGTGTGTCTCTAGACTGTCAAAGAGATATGACATCAAAGTTATGTACATACGTGTGTAATTACATTCCTTTAAGAAAGCAGAGACTCGTCTCAGGCTTGCAAAGGATGTGACTGCCCTGGTAAGCAGCTGAGATTGCTGAGGAGCACAAGTCTTCAGAACTTGTAGGAGAAGCAAGAAAAGAGACAGAGTCTCAGAGTGGAGAAAGGTGGAGATGGGTGAACTCTAGCAGGCTTACAATCACGCAAAGAGAAATTATGTGAGAGTAGAGGGCACTGTAGAATTTCTTGTGACACAATTAATTAAGGAATTATGGAAATAGAGAACAGATGTCATGGGTCTGTAGGAAGAGTTGTTTGTAACTGTTTTTCGTGGTTTTTTTTCCTGTTCTTTCTCAGCTGCTTGAAGTTTTACTTGGTTTAACAATTTTAATTTTTCTTGTTTGTAACATAGTAAAAATGTTTTGAAAACTTTTTTTTTTTGTCTTCATTGAAGAGGTCAGTTTCAGGAAAATGAAACTGATGCTGTCTTTCGTGTCAGAACTTAGACAAACTGCTGCCACTGTAATTCCTCGAGTGGTCACAGCTGAAACTGCACACCTGGCCAAGGTAGTGAAGCCTGTTTTTTCTGCCTGTGAGGGCTGCAATCTAGCTGTCATGGATCCTGTAATAAGATAATACGAGGGAAAGAGGATTGCTTTAGAGCAAATGTCTTCTGTCCAGACAGTCAGAAATTGAGGCTGATGGTGAAGATTGGATGAGAATAATGTACTTATTTAGTCTAGTGCAAATGTAGTTCAACCTTCCCTGTCATTCTTATGAGAATTTAGATGCATGGTTCTTTTTTTCTTTTTTAAATGGATTACTCTTTAGGGAAGTTATTTTCACAGTAATTTATATTTAAAAAAAAAAGAAAAGTGATCTCAGTTCATGTACATGAATGTGATTTCTCAACTAATGATTTAGGCCATGAGCATAGGGCAATACATCATTTGTATTTAACTGATCATGCTTTTTAACTGCTAATGACTGGAACATTCCAGTCAGGCCTCAGGGCATTTTTGGACCTAGACACTACAAATTCATTTTTTGACTTCAGTGCTATAAGAGATTTGGGCTTCCTTTGAATTTAGCACATGGCTGAACAGATATGTGAAGCAGCAAGTAGTGAGGAAGGGGTGATAACAATGTATTATGATAATGATGGTGTCCTAATACAGTGACTATTTGTCATTCTCTTCCCCGAATGTCTATCCCTATATATAAACTATTTCCACAGTGTGGCTTTTTTTTTTTTTTCCTTTTTTGCTTAGGTGATGGTTGTAGCTCCTTTGATAACAAATCATGTTAATGTGTAACTGCAACTAGACAATGAATAGTGAATCACACTATTATCTGCCCCCATTTTAATTAGTTACAGAGAGTGTATAATATGTTGACATTTAATTTGTACGTAACAATTTTGGGAAGGGAACTGGAACTAAAAGAGCTTGAGGCTTTCTTCTATTCTTCCTTCTATGCAACTGTGAACTGAGATCAAGAATTAGGCAAACACTGGTCAGCCTGGATATGCAGTAGGTGGAAGAAACATTTGGATTAGAAAAACTGACACAAAGAGGCAAGAATAATCCAATTAATGAAGAGTGTGTCACTTCATATAGAACTTAGTAGCAGCTATAGGACATGTTTGTCAGGATAGATAAGGAAAGAAGATGTGGATTTTTACAGCTAGGAGCTTATTGCTGGATTTTTTTCTTTGTGTTAAAAAGTTGAATACACAATGTGAAAGACAGTAGGCTTTTGGTAAGTTTCATGGGCTTTCTGTCCAGTGGATCCTCACTGACCGAGTGGAGTAGAAATGCACACATGCAGTATATTAGTTTATCTTGCAAAAGATTTGGGTTTATTCATAGATTCACACCCATGTATTTGAGCACTGGACATCATTGAAGCCCAAATTTTCAGTGGCAATTAATGTGGAACAGCAACCAATTATTTCAAGTCTTCTTCCTGTCTTCAAAGCTGTCCTTATGCAGAAAAAAAGAGCGCCAGCGTGAACTAGACTTGAAAGTTAAACTTAACCTCAGCTATTTTCCAAATTGTAGAAAAGTGAACATTTACAGTTTCCTAACCAATGTGCTGGTGGCCTTTGTTTTGGAATAGAAAATATGACTTGGTTAGAGACTGAAGAGCTTTACAAATTAATGTAGGGTAGGCTCATGTTGTTTTCTTTAACTGGAGATCTTCCAGATTTCTGGCTGATACTCATTGATTCTTCCATTTATATAATTAGTAGCTTAAGACAGGATTTTTCTGGAGCTTTTTTTTCTGGCCTGAGTCTGATATCCCTACACTTGATAGTAACGTATCCAGCTGTTTTGATGGAAGTAAGCTTAGGCCAGTGAAAATGTACTGGAAATACCTGTTAAGAGTTTATAAATAAAAACAAGAAAGTTCTCAGTATGCTGTTAAATACCATCTTATTGTATCATGAGATTTTTCTTTTCAATTCAGAGTGGTAGTAAATAACACAGTGCCATTAGGACATGGTAAAACTGAATTGCCAGTTATATGCTAGATGTAAAGCACCTTTGAGTATTTTTGGAAGGGATTCTTTCAGATGACAGGAGAAGGTAGAAGCAATTTAATGTCACCAGAGCTAAGTACCCCTAAAGACAGTAGACAAATATTTTTTTAAAAGATGAGATACTGCCCAGTTTCTCATTGTTAATCCATGAATCCATGATTCCAGAGTATCCCTGTCAGTTTCATCAACAGGCATGGATTGTTCTCTTAATAATAGGAGCAGATGTCAATTTTTATGCCTCTAACATGCTTAGTCATACCAAGTAGATCCATCTGGTATAGATCGAGCCTCAGTTAACTTGTTCTCACCCATGAACTTCCCACTGAGAAAGTAAATGGAGCAGAGCTCCTCAGTCCAAGGAAAAAGAAACTTGAATATTATTGATCTACTTCTAGTACCAGAGCCCCCTTCACTATCTTTCTTTCTGAATTGCTTTACACAGGTGAGAAGGCTAGTAAAATGGAAGGAAACTTTATAATTGGAACAGAATTCCTGGAGCATACCACCAGTATCAGAGACTTTCCAGAAAGGGAACACCTGAAATATTTTCCAGTTCTGCAAAAAAAGGTGATTTAAGAAAGAAAAACAGAATCTTAATATAAAATGCCTGCTGATAGTGCAAGTTATTGACACCTGGTATTAACTGCAGTTGTCCACATCTTATGAGTTTAAGAATATATATTACAATGCTTTTCTTTTGTGGCTATTGATTTAGAGTAAAGATATAAAAGTAAATGCTAGGCTTCACAACTGATGTGATCCTTGCAGTGGAATTCTGTGAAACTCCATATCCAATTGTTTACATTAACTGGAGGCTTTAAAATGCTGTGGCTTAGGCTGTGCTTTGACATCTCTCATGTTACAAGCCTTTCAATAACTTCAATGCAAATTAATCTGATTTAATTTTTACCTCTTTCACCTGGTGCCAGAAAGGTCTGAAACATGATGGACCTGTCAGCAAGTGATTGTTCTGCATAACAGCTACGTCTCTGGTAACCATATGTGTTAATGACAAATGCTTCAGTTCTGCCTTGAAGAGAGATTTATTTTCCTTTTATGGTATGTCTTCATTAGTTAGTTATAAGACTGTATTCTAAAAACCTGGCATATGAAGTGCTTTTATGTTTGTGGAAAATTTTATGGCAATGTGATGAAACAACATAAATCTTCCACTGAAGATTGTCACTGAAAAAAGATCAAGTTAATACCCCTGTACCTTGAATTGTATGAGTAGTTTTAGTATATTGTTATCAATAGAATTTAATGTTGATTTTTTTTCTCTCTCTCATCTGTCCTTTCACAGTCTTAGGTTGCTTGCCAGATGATCTGGAACACTGGACTGCAGCAATTGTCCCATGGAATGTACATTTCTTGTACTATACAGTTCTTAAACTGAAAAAAGCCCCTAAGGAAACTGGAAGAATCTATTGTAACTTGCATGAAAAGGATGTTTCTCTCAGGAATATACTGTCAGTGTGCAGGGCCAAAGGGTCCAGGCTAGGATCAGGTTAGCAGATGTGTTAAATTTCAGGCAGAAAGGGAAGGGAAAGACTCACCCACCCTTCACTGTGCTCCTTCACTTGATGCCTGTTTTTCATCCATTGTCAACACAATGTCATCACAACTTCTGCTGTTGTGGGAGGTATTACCATTCCTTTAAATAGGGTAGAAATAAGAATGTGATCTGCACACAAACAGGGTTTACTGGTCTGGGAGCTGGGGAAAGACAGCAGCACTGCCTGGTCTGGAGAAGGGTATCCTGACTTCCTCTGCTTGTGTGACACTGTTAGGAGAAGGACATGCAGTAAGTGATGGGATGTGTGGTACCTGAGTAGATGCTGCTGGCATTTACTGGTCTTTATGACAGGCTTAATTGGGCAGCCCTGTGTGTTGGCCTTCTGCAGAAGTGAGAGCTGGGTTGCGAAGGGACAGGCCAAGGACCAGAAAAATAGCAGCAACAGAGAGAAGAGTGTTAACCTGTCTGATACAATTTTTGTTGAGTTGTGCTTTAGAGATGAAACAATGAATTTTGGGCTTGTTAAACTGCACCCATGGCATCTCTTCTGTCTCTCTGCAACATCTGCAGTGAAGGCAGATATATGGAAATATTAATAATTAATATATATCAGGGAAATAAGACTTCTTTCAGAAATGCTGCTTTAACTCTTGTGGTGAAAGGCTTTTTTTGTGTGTGTGGTTTCTAACAATATTGTGTTGGTTTTGGTTCAGATTGAAGATGGGCTATTCTGTTTAAGTCCAAGGGACATTTTTATTTGAAAAAGATCTCTAATTCCTGAGTGGCCACAACCCTGTTGCAAATGTTTCTAGGAAATCCCAGGTCTGGTGAGGTGTATTTCACTCACTGAGACAGATCTTCTATGGAAAATGGAAAAAAAATCCCCAAAGACTGTTTACACAACTGTTAGACCTCCAAGGACTTTGTTAATTTTTACACTTTTTACTTTTAAGAGCTTTGCTACACTCCAAAACATGATTTTTGTATAAAGAATGTTATAAATATTAATAGGTGTCTGGAGCTACCAATGAATAATTACAGTCAAATTTTAGGCTGCATATTTCATCTGTAGGGTTGTTATTTGTGCTAAGTTTTACTGCTGAGATTATACTTTGCTACGTGCTTTAAAAATATTAAAAGAGAATGAAACAAAGTGTTCATATTGGAAATTATGTTTATTGAGCGTATTGCCTTCAAAGAGGAAAAATTTTATAGTCATACATCAAGACAATAGGAATAAGGAGATACTTGTCACAAGTATTTTATGTTGAGAAAGGTGCTGCGTGGAATTCATATTTTCATTTGTTTTCCTTTAAAAGGGAAATGAAAATATATGTATCCTTCAGCTTGTGGGGCTATGGCTGCTACTGTGACTTGAAATATTTAGTATCTTGTAAGCTAGTAACACATGCCAAAGAGAAATGAAATGCTTTCCTAAGATTTATCACGTCAATTTCATGCAATTACGTTGGAAATAAATAGTATGTTAAGCCCAAGAATATGAGCATGTAATTTGATGGTACCTGACTGCATCCTAGTGACATGGCTACTGAAGAGCTGCTAAGTTTGAAGGACAGATGTGTATCCATACTCTTGCCAAAGTTACAGGTGTAGTATTACAGGTCCCTCTCACACAAGCCAGAACAGAATAGGAGAAAATGCAGTGAACCATCACATGGCCAGTCTGTAGTACAGTACGATGCATTTAGCAGGTTTTGTAAAAAGAAATTACTCCATGACAATGCAACATGCATTGACTACATGTAGTTTATGGTTAGACTATTTATAATGGACATTTTAGTTGATATAAGAATGCATGGTTGTTATTCTTTGTGTGTGTGTGGTTTCTTAAGGATGTGAGACAACAGAACCTTAAACATTTTGCAAGTCCAGAAAGGAACGCTGCCCTGACTGCCCTGAAAACAGTGTGGCTTTTGAGGAAAATATAGTCTAATAGGAAGCACTGAATTACCACTCTTGTGTGTTTGGGAGATGTTAGAAATGTCTGAGGTGCATCTACACAATAGTGTTTTAATATGGATCAGAGTTTGCTTTGGGAGTGAGTTTCTTAGGTATCATGATTACCTTTTTTTTGACATCATGGGCCAGTCTGAGAGTTCATGCAATGGATTCATGGACTAACATAACTAGGAGAGATAATCCAGATAATGTGCTTTAGCAACTAGCGGGCCTTGTGTCCATGGGACCAGACTAGAATTAGTTGAAGGAAAGGGGAAAGTTGAAATATATGTAATATACACATCAAGACCAGGTGTTTTGCTCAATAGATACGTTTCTGTGGTTCACTTGGCTTCCTAGGGAGTTTGTAGCTGATTCTGGCATGCTCTGTTGTAGGCAGTGGACACAAATATAAACATACCACATCACATGCTGTTGGGAGTCACCCAATTAACCAGTAATCTTATAATTATTCAGAATAGTAATATGGACTATAGTTTTCAGTTATAAAAACAAATCAGCATTCAAAGTGGCTTGCAAACATTTCTGAAACATTGAATCCTACAGTATATTGTAAACCAGTTGTATTTTTTTCAAATACAAAGTAGGTTGTATATGTCTACATTTATATTGTATTTTACATAAGTAAGCATTATGTTTTTAGAATTCATTTTTGTTCTTTTTTTGGGTGTTAATTTCCCAAGGCTACACTTCTGTCACATCCTTGAGGCAGCATGTACTTTTATTATCTCATAATTTCCTAAGTATAGCACATCCAGTTTATGACCCAAGAGGTGCATTAGCATTTTGTAAGGATGGGGATTTTGAAACAGAGCTTACAAACAAGTAGTTGGCAAGCTATCTTTTGCTTCCCATATAAATGCTATTAGACTAGTTCCTGTTCACTTCAAGTGGATTACTTAATCCCAAAAAATGTGTTCGAAATTTGGCCCAAATATACTTTGAGGTTCAATATGTAACTTTAATATCTTCAAGTTAATGTATTTAATTAATCAGTGTATTTAATTCCTCTTGTTGCATGGAGAAGTGAAGTTTATTTCATCTGGATTCTTTTACAGATTGGTAAAAACTTCTGCTAAATAGAATAAGACCTCTGTTGAGATCAGTCTTAGAAGTGGTAAGAGTGAAGTCTGTGAAACCACAAGAAGGCAGTCATAACTCACAAGTGTGTGGAGACAAGGATTCCTGTGGCTCATTTGTTTTTACAGCTTGTGTTTATCTAGTAGTCTTTTTGTGCATTTGAGAAGACAGTGCTCTAAAAAGAGGAAAGGTGTCCCATACTTGGAGATGCAAATTTAATCCAAGCAATAATTAGTCTATTTTCAAAACTACTGATCTTTTTGCTGTTCCATTGGTAGTGATCTTTGGGTTTTGATGACTTTCTTTGTAGGAACCTGCTAATGATGACAGCCAGAGAACAAATAGTGTTGTGTCTCATGATTAAGGTGATGGTTGCTGATTTTACTTAATTTCTTTTTTAATTACTCTGGTCTAAATTTTTTTTCTTCTGTTTTTGGTGCATGTAAAGTTGTGGCTTTTAATGTCTTGGTATGTAACAGCAATAAAGGTTGACTTTGTGTGAGCTGTTTAAGAAATATCAACACAAACTTTAGGTCAATATAGTTCTATTTGTAGACATTCATCTACAGGAGGACCCACCATATCATTGTGATAGAAGCTGGCACGTTACAGATGATGGCAATGTCAGAGTAAATCCAAAAGAAAACCTGACTAAGACTTTCTAAAAATTATTTGTGAGATCCATTTTCTGGTGTTAAATCCAGATGTTTAAAATTAGATGGCAGTGTGAGCTACACTGTGACCCATGATAATTTAATTTTGGTTTATATTTGCAAACTGCAGTTATGTCAGCGAATGAATTTTTATGCTGATCAGTTTTATAAGTATTTCTTACATTCAGTCATGTCTTTAACTTAATTACTTTGGGTTAACCAGTAACCAGCATTGACTTTTCTATGATTTAAACATCTGTAGTATAAAAATGCCTTCCTCTAAGGGTGTTTTACATTTGATTGAGTTGTGAGGAATCACAGTGGTTAGTTACAGTAACAGAAGGTGTTTATTTCAAAATGTGTTCTTGCCCTCAGCTTCTTTTTTTAAAGGATACAGTTGCTCAGTGTGGGGTATTATTATTATTACTAAAAGAGTTGCATCTTGTTGTAAGATGTCTGAGGAAATATATGTACATAGTTAAGCTTAATGCTGAATTTCTACATGTGTTTATATAACACAGTCATAAAGTTATCTGATAGTAATAAATTAAACAGTGGGACTAATATGTGGTGTTTGATCCATTACTTTTCTCACATTTGAGTTCTATGCAGTATTTTTTTGTTGCTATTTTTGTTTTGTTCTGGTAGGTTTTATATGCTTTTTTGTTTTATCTTGTTTGGGTGATCTTCACTTGGTTTTGGTGTTGAAATTTTGCTTTGTGCTTTTGCTAACTAGAATAAAGTCTAAGGACATTACTTACACATCAGGAATAAATGAAGATGTTATTATAGACTTTGAAGCACAGTCTTGTGCTGTCAGTCTCAGCATGGGCTGGCTCCCTGGGCATGGAAAGCCAGGGGCTGGGGGTGAACCCATTGCAGGCTATGGCCTCTCTGAGGGGAGCAGCCCCTGAGGGGCTGGCAAGGGGTGGGCAGAACTGGGTGCTGGAAACAGGGTCATCAACAGCCTCAGGCATGGCAAAAAATGAGTCAGGGAATGCCAGGGGCAGCTGTGGGATGAGAGGGTTCATGGTGTGCTGCTAGCTGAAGGTCAGGGCTCAAAGGGTTTTAGGGAACAGGGTCACATCTGGCTGATGTCTGGTCATCACTGGTGTTCCTCAGGGTTCAGTTCTAGAGCCAGCTCTGTTTAATACAAGTATCAGAGTGCTGGATGCAGCAGGTGAGTGCGCCATTAGTGCAAGTTTGCTGATGATACCAAACTGGGAGATGCTGGTGACTCTTTTGGGATGGATGAGAGGTCTTGCATAGGGATCTAGATAGGTTAGAGCATTGGGCAATGTTTAATGGGGTGAAATTTAACAAGTGAAAAATGTTGGATTCTGCATAATGCTGGGCACAAGTATAAGCTGGCAGAGGAGGAGCTGGAGAGCAGCCCTTCAGAAAAAGATCTGGAGTGATGGTCAGCATCAGGCTGAATAGGAATTAGCAGGGTGCCAAAGCAGCCAAGGGCAAATCACATCCTGGAGTGCATCAAACACCGCACCACCTGCTGCTCAAAATAGTGATTATCCCACTGAATTTATGTTCAGCATTGGTGCAGCCTCACCTGGAGTGCTGTGGGCAGTTCTGGGGCCCACAATTTAATAAGGGTGTCCATTCACCCAGAGGAGGGTAACAAAGCCAGTGACAGGGCTAGAAGACATGTCCTGAGAGGTGTGGCTGAGGACTTTGGGCTTGTCTAGTTTGGAGAGGAGGAGGCTGAAGGCTGATCTCACTGCTCTCTATCTGAAAAAGGGAAGTGGAGAGGAAGGTGCTGTTCTCTTTTTCCTGAGATCTACTGACAGAACAGTTGGGAATGGCTCAAAACTACACAGTAACATTCCATTTATTATTTGTCAATACTTACTTTTTTCAGTTTCATTATTTATTATAACCATTATATGGCAACAAAAATCCCTGAGGAATTATTTCTGTAAAATATAATGTACAATGAAATCAGAAACTATATAAAGAGCCAAATGTACTAATTTCAGTTGTTTGTATTTCCTTCTTTTCTTTCCTGAACGGAAGCCAAGGAACCAGAATATTACTGCTATTTTGTTGTATTTTATGGGTGTTTTCATCTTATGCTATTCTTCTGTCCATGGCTTCTCCAGTGGATGGTCTTCAAACTTGACATACACTGGACAAGCATGTAGTAGAAACAAGGTAAAAGTATGTTTGCAAAAGTTGTCCTTGAAAGAGCCAGTCTTGTTTCTGAGGTGGACCTCGCTGTTGAACTTTATAACTTTCACCACCTCCAGCTCCATGTTTCTCCTGTTCATTTCTACAGAGTGGTTTGGTTTCGCTGACCAGGTTTTAGTCCTTACTCTAGCCTGTTGCTGAGTTATCTGAAGGTGCATAAGAGCTTAAATTTGCTGTAACTTTGTGAAAGACTTCTGGGGCAGGTGTTGATGGTATTGTATAACAGGGTATCCTCTTTTCGTTTTCCTGCCTTATTTTCAAAGAAAAATATGTTCCAGTTATTTATATGCAAAAGAATAACTAAATACCAGAACCCAGGAGCGGTGGTACTGTGGTTCCCCTGCCCATACATTTACTACGTTCATGTTTAATCGTGACAGAAGGGCATTGAGAAATAAATTTTGCTTTGGCATTTCCTATCTGTTTTGATATCTCTTCCCACTAAGTGTACAGACTTTTCTGAAATTCATTCCTAAGTGCATACGTTTGATTTGGGAGCTGGGAAGCCTAGTTTGAATTTGTTGATTCCATTTTGCGCCTTAGTTCCACATTTCAGAGCTGGGCCTGGGGGTGCACGACACTGACATAGATAAGCCCCTGTATTAATTTGTGTCATTGTGAACATGCAGTCAGGAAATGCATGTCAAAAACGAATTATACTTCAATGTTACTTTTAATTTCATGCTGTTGAGATTTTTGAAAGGGTAAGGAAAATGTATATAGGGAGCTTCTCTTTAAATTCATCATTGCAGCAGTTATTGATTTTTCTACTTGAATGTTCTGTTTTACTTCAGTGGGTACTGTTATTTGAAAGCTTTATTTCTATGTCTTTTTGTCATTTTGAAAGAATCAGTAAGGTCGTCAGGAGAGGCCACTTCTGAGAGACAGTGGTTTCACACAAATGTGGATTGAAGATTGGGCAGGGAAAAAGAGACTTCCAAAACTGATAATAGGTATACAGCTACTGTCATAGCAGATTAAGTGGCTAGTTAATTTTCATAGCACTTCTCTGGCATTTCAAAAGAAGGGTTGTATCTCCTAATGTAATCATGGGCAGAGATGCAAATTAAGTAATTTTATACTGGGGTTTTTTTGCCATTGCTCCAATTAAAGACCAGTTTGTACTTGCTTGTGAATGTTATTAACTTTTTTTTTCCTGTGAGGCCCACTGTAGGTAGAAGAAGATTGATTTTTTCTTGCTTCTCTACATGTATTTTTTCCTTACAAGAGATGCAGCACAGCTTTCCTTTTTTCAAGGCACAGAATATAGACATTTGTCTTAACTGTTTAGGACCAGGGACGTTTGTGGTTTACCAGAGGAAAGCAAGTGTACACAAATACTTGCTGAAATGAATCTTGTAATCTGATCTTGTAACCCTATGAGTCTTGAAATATTTATCTATTATTTTGTTTTAGTTTTTTTCCCCCTCCTGTTTTTGCTTTTGTAAGCTCTTTTTCTCGTGCGTGTCAAACACCCTGATCTTTGAAGGCCTGATTCTTGAAGTTTGTCTAGCGTTTCCTTTGTGGCAGGTTGGAAGTGTGTGGGGCTCAGGTGGTGACCTGAGTTCCTCTAATCCATCTCCTATATGCTGTTGGAGCTGCTTTAGTTTCCTCTGCCTGACATCTTTCATATGATGTGTCAGCCCTGGGAAGATGGGATACCTGGGGTTCACCCTGTTGAGTGCACTTTGCTCTCTTCAGTGTGCAGATTAAAATGCTTCAAGGTTACCCTGAAGATACTCTGTGCAAGGCTTATAAATGGGTAGAAACAATGGTATTTAACTCTTCCTTGAGGCCATTTCTGCACTGCAGATTGAAGCCAGCACTAAAGACTAAGTCAAAACTCTCACCAGCATAAGTCAAGTCAGAATTGGGTTTGAAGAAAAACAGACATGAGGGAACGGAGAAGGGAATGTGGGAGCATGTAAAATGCTACAGATAAAACACAAATTTCTGATTATTTGAAATTATGGTTTCAGCCAGGTACACTGGCATGAGCAATAATCACAGCTGAATGTTCTTGATTAACCATGTGTTAAGATGCAGAGTGAAGGAGAACCTTCATTTAGTGTTTGGGCTTGCTCTGATACCTTGCTGTTCAACAGAAACCTGTAGAATTTGTTTTTCCTTACGCAATAAAAATCATTCACATCATGTTAGTTTGTATGGAGTTGAGGTTGCTAAACAACATTTTTACATTTTGATAGACTTCCTTTTTAACTCAAGTACTAATAGTTTTCAGTAGAGAAATGAAAACAGTTGTAGACATTGGAATTATCAAGTAGGGAAACCACACATCTGGGTATTTATGGCTTTATTGTCCCAAGTAACAGATATAATTTAAAAGCAGAAGTACTTTTTCTAGTTCAGTGGAAAGTAGCAGTGTAACTGAAACAAAGTGGTGAGCTGCTACTGATCTGTTTTTGCAATCAGCTACTTCTGTCACATTTTATGTGAAGAAGAAAGGGAGATGAATTGAAACTATCACATAAAATATTGTTTTAACATTGCTGCTGGCTAGATTTGTAAATGGAAATAATAAATCCTAATACAGAATTTGAGAGTAATACTAAAGAATTCCCACTAGCTTATGTTATTTACAGCTGTTCTAAAGTTTTATTTCTTTTATTTATGTCCCTTTTCAAAGGGGTTAGACCTGAGATGGTGCTCATAGTTCGCTAATCTTATGCTAGTGAACCTCAGTTTTAGCTAAATTTTACAGTAATGACAGATAAAAATGGTATTATAAAATCAAGTAGTATTGCATTGTAACCTGCTGGAAGATAAAATAAATATTCATAAAATATTGAAGTTAAATGAAATGAACTGATGGTTTTAAAGTGCTCCTAAATAACTGCAAATAAGTGGAAAGGAGTGAAAAAGAGTGGATATGTCTTTATATTTATTATCCTGATAGCTTCCTTGGTAATACAGGAGTAGTAATTGTTAGCATGTCAGCTCATATGAAGAAGGATATATATATATATAAGTTTTCTGAAGTTCAGATTAAGAGTTGTGGTGAAAGCCAAACCATTCTGTGATTCTGACTCTGGTGGAGATGGTTGAAGTCACTTACAAAATGATGGATGTTGGAAGAGATCTGTAAAGGTCATCTAGTCCATCCCTCCTGTCCTGTGGTCATCCATGAGATCATGTTGGTGATTGAGCAGTTCCAGTGATGGAGCATACACCACTTCTCTGGGCAACCTGTTTCAGTATCTCACTACCCTTAACATGAAAAGTTTCTTCCCTAGATCCCATCTAAATCTACCCTCTCTGTTTTCATTTGTTACCCTTTGTTCTGTCACTACAGGCTTTGGTCTCTCTGTCTTTCTTGTAAGCCCCCTTTATATGATGAAAGGCTGCAATAAGGTTTCTCTGGAGCATTCTCTCCTCCAGACTGAACAACCCCAAGTGTCTCAGCCTTTATTGAAAGGTGATCTGGTCCTCAGATCATTTTCATGGCTTTTCTCTGGACCTGCTCCAACAGGTCCTTGACCTTCTTGTCCTGAGGAACCCAGAACTGCATGCAGTTCTCCATGTGTGGCTTGTGAGAGCAGATTAAAGGAGGGTGATCCTTTCCCTTGACCTACTGGCCACATCCTGAAAGCTTTTGTGAGCATGTGACTACACACTTGTATGAAGACATGCACATACATGATCTTTTTAAACATTCACAAAGAGAGACCCAGCTTCAAAGCATAGTCGTGGTAGCAAATCACTGTATTCAAGCTTACAAACTTTGCTGAGATCAGAGCACAATGCTGCAGTTTTGAAAAACTATTGTGGTTGTCTCCATTACAATGATTCTAATGTATCTATTTCTCCTTCTGAATTGTATGACAGAATAATTTTTACTTTATATGTGTGAGTTTTATACCTAAAAAGTTGTGTATTGTTGTGGTTAAGAGCCAGTTGGCAACTAAGCTTGACATGTGCTCACTCAGTTGATGCGTGGGTGGGACTGAGGAGAGTATCAGAACAGTAAAGGCAGAAAAACATCATGGGTTGTGATAAAGACAGTTTAATAGGTAAAGCAAAAGCCACGCACACAAACAAAGGAAGGAGTTTTTTCACTGTTTCCCAGATACTCAGCCATCCTCTTTGTCATGCATAGTGGTGATTTGGGGAGACAAACGCCATCACTCCAAATATCCATCTCTTCCTCCTCCTCCCCTTGGCATTATATGTTGAGTATGATACCATATTGTATGGAATATCCCTTTGGTCAGTTGGGATCTTGGGATCATCTGTCCCCTCTCAACTCCTTGTGCACTCCCAGCCCTCAGTGGTGGGATGGGGTGAGGTGCAGAAAAGGCCTTGATGCTTTATGTGAACACTTGTAGGCACTGCTCAGCAGCAATGAAAACAACCCTCTGTTATCAACACTGCTTCCAGCACAAATCCAAAACATAGACCATACTAGCTACTGTGAAGAAAATTATACCAGATTAAACCAATATATGTAACATATGTATATTATTCCATTATTTGCACTCTTTAATAAGAAAAGAAAAAAAAACTAAGGAGAGAGAGAAAAAGGTGTAGTGCTGCTATATTAGTACTTTGCATTCTGGCCTAGAATTCTTCCTCCTTGGAAACTGATTTCCAGATCTGTAGTTGGTGCCAACAGTGACAATATACCGCAGTTACCTTCCCTGTGGGAATACCTTGCCTAATTCCTATGGAAGGGTGTCCTTTTACTTCCTCATAGACTGACAATTGTAGTCCAATTCTGAACAATAAATTTACCAGAATCTTCATCCATTCTCTTTACAGAGCATGGAAGAAGTACATACATATAATGTCCCAAGTATGTAAGCTTAGGAAATGTTGCAGAATTTGTACCCTATTTCTTGGTTTCGGTCATTTAGGTCTTCTTGATGTTGTTTCAGTCTTCCACTATACAGAAAGTAATTCATTATTTTGCATCAACTTTTAACACCACAAACATACACTTCTGAGCTGTGGGTTTTTTTAACCACGGAATACTGTTTCCAAAACTGACTTATCAGAAATGTCTCTAGAAGAACAGCAAATTGCTGTTTGTCCCTGTGCCAGTTTCATACTTCTCTTTCTCTTTTCATAATGTTTAGCTTTTCTTTTAGCTTAAATTATTATTTTGCATGTAATACTGTATTGGTTGCTTTACTACAGCCAGGATAAATCAGAGCTATACTGTTTTCTTATCTTGGAAATGCACTTTATTATCAAAAATATAAAATAGAACTGGCACAGATGACTGTTGAGAAACTCATGTTGCATTTAGTTGAATTTTCCATTTACTTAAAGGTTGTTCATTATCTTTGCTTGACAATTTATTTTAAGTGTTGTGTGATATTGAAATGCAACTAATGGACTTTTCATAAATCACTACTAATCTATATCAATTTTTAAAATGCAAGTGTTACCTTTTGTCTACTACTTAGCAATTCTAGATGGCAAGTGTTTACAAAGATGGACTAAAAGATAACTTTGGTCAGTTTTCCATTAAACTTCCCTGCTGAAATGCTTTCCTAACTTTTTTAGGTTCACTTTACACTTGTGTGAGCCTTTAACTCCACAAAAGCAACTAGGAGTCAGGATTGATACTTATGTTGTGGCACAACATCATTGTCTAAGCAGAACTGGATGGTGTATTCCATTTAAATATGTTAGAGTGAATATGTCTAGCCTGAAAGAAATATTGATATTCATGTACATTTCCTTTGTCTTTCAGAACAATGGGTCACTTGCTTGGTGCCAAAATCATAAACAGTGTTCAAAGGTAAGTCTGGTTTTTTCCTCTCTGATTTGTGTTACTTACCTGCTTTCAGTCTCTTGTCTGTAGATCAAGTGCTTTTCTTCTTGGCCTGTTTTCAGAAGTGTCTGTTTGTATTTTATTTGGAAGGCTCAACCTGTAATAAAATATCAAAAATTAAAGCCTAGTGATTTACTCTTTCAGGAGAAAGGAACCATGTTGGGGGATACATATCAAGCGTAGTTAAACCAACATAATTCTGTCATTTTAAGAAAGCTTACACTGGCTAGAAACTGGTGTCTCATTTGTGGTTTTTTCAGTGATTTTGGTCAGAAGGGAGTAAAAGAAAGAGTTATTGACAGTCTTTGTTAGACTTCAAACAAAGTCTACTTTGTTTGAAGTCTAACAAAGACTGTCAATAACTTCAAAAACTTCCTCTAACAGCACCAGGGTATTTCAACATTCAACATTTCATTCAGTTTAAGTATTTAATTTTTATGCTGAACCTGAGTTTCTTTGAAAGTATTCTTGACACAAATCCCAGTGGCTGTACTGATGCCCCATTCCCATTCTAGCACTTAAAAGGTAGGTGAGCTAATTGTCCACTGCGTCTCCTTTGCAAGGGTCTTTCTATGGTGTCTGGATGGAAGCAGCAGTGATTTGGGAGCTTTAGTGGGTCACGTTGAATCGCACATTTGTTGCTGACTGTTCATAAACATCATGGAAACTGCATTCATTGGAAATTTGCCTAAACATCCTACAAATGTATTTCTACAATTATTTAGGCCTTTTAACTTAAATGATTTTTTTTTTATTCAGGAAGGTTGTACCAAAAATGGAATTAAATCTAAATAGCTTTGTTCTGTATTGTTTCAATAATGCAATTGATATTAAATACTGATCGTAACACTTGATTTTAACACGTTGATTTCTTGTATACCTTTAAAGAATGAGATTACACATTCACTGATCTAGCTTCTGTTGACATAAAAGGGATTGGAAATGGGCTGATTTTTGACTGTTCTGTTGCAGGTAAATAAAACAAAATTGATTGGTTTTATCAGTATTAAAATCCAGGGTATAACAGTGTCAATATAAGAAAAAAATGGAACATTTCCTATTAGCTGTGCCACACTGCTAAAGATTTCACTTCTGCAATGAAATCTTATCGTTCTTAAAATTCTTCTTGAAAACCCCAAACAGATGTGCAGAGGGCACGTTTCATGACAACTGAATTGCCTTTGCAGGAAAGCATGAGGGCCTTGTTCCACAGTGATCCCGATACAATCTTTTTAAAATTTAGTTGTGAAGGCTACTGTGGTAAGTAATCTGAAAGGTTTTCCAATGGTCTGTGCCTGCCCAACAAAGAAGGAATCATACAAGAGAAGTAGTCCAGGTTTTAAAGCAGGGCAGAAGTTATAGGAATATCTCTCTGAGTTTATTGAATCCACATAAGGTGTATATAAGCTGACATGAATTTTATCTTAAAATTGAGTGAGTATCTTGAAACCAGTGTAAGACTGCTACAAATTAATATTATATTGTATTACAAATCAATGATAGTTTAAGTTTTAAATTACTTGTCATGTTACCCTATGTTTTCCATTCTTTCTTAGGAAGGTAATATATTTTCCCTAAGAAAGCAGCTTTGCCATTTAGAAAATAAATAAATATAAACTTGGCCAAATTGTTAGCAGAGCTGAACTTAAGCATAATGTTGTCTTTTCAGGATGGCTTTGATTTTCTGTGTTTTGCAATGTGAAGGTATACAATTGCTTTAGCTAACTGAAATTTTCAAAGTGATGCGGGAAATTCAGTTAACCTTTTAAAAATGCAAATTCCTTTCACTGCTTCTCAGCACCCTGATGGAGGAGGTTTATATGAGTGTGACAGGTAGTGGAGGATTCCACAAGGAATGGTGTGCTGCTTAGCCTTACTACAGCTAACATGGAAGGCCTTGTTGGAGATACAAATGTTAGGGGGAGCCTTGACTGCCGTGACCATGAGATTGTGGAATTCAGTATTGGGCAAGAAGGAGGCAGGGCAGCAAGTAAGGTAGTAAGCATGGACTTCAAGAGAGCAAGCTTTAGCCTCTCTAGGGGTCTTCTTGGAGGAATCCTATTGGAACAGATCCTGTGGGGAGGAGGAGTCCAGGAGAGCTAGTTGATCTTAAGGATCACTTCTGCGAGGCTCAAGAATGATGCATCCCAGTGAGCAAGAAATTGGGCAAAGTGGGCAAGAGACCTGTGTGGATGAATAAAGAACTCGTGTCATTTCTCTAAGTAGGAAATACACAGGAGATGGAAGCAGGGTCAGGCCACTTGGAATGAATATAGAGAGGTTGTCAGAGTGAGTAGAAATGAGACAAAGATGGCCAAGACACATCTGGAATTAATGGGATGGGGACTGTGGTAACAGAGGATGAGGAGAAGGCAGAGTTGCTGAATGCCTTTCTTGCATCAGTCTTCACTAACAAGACCAGCCTTCAGGAATCTCTGACACAGGAGACCTGGATAAAGGAGTGTTGTAAGGAAGATTTTCGCTTGGTTGGGAAGGATTGACTTAGAGAACCCCTTGACATCCACAGGTCCATGGGCTCTGATGGGATGCACCCACAAGTGCTGAGAGACCTAGTGAACACCATAAGTAGGCCAACCATGAACATCTTTGAAAGGTTGTGGTAATCAGGGGAGGTGTCTGGGGGCTGGAAGGAAGCAAATGTCATCCCAACCTTCAGAAGAGACGAGAAGAAAGACCTGGGGAACTTGACAACTAGTCGGCCTCACCTCAGTCCCTGGAAAGGTGGTGGAGTGGCTCACTCTGAAGGCCATCTCTGTCCACATGGATGTCAAGTAGATTACCAAGAGTAGTCCTTGACCAACCTGGTTGCCTTTTACAGTGTAACAACCTACCTGGGTGGATGGGGAAATGCAGTGGATATTGTCTACCTCAATTTCAGCAAGGCTTTTGACACTTTTTTGCAATATCCCCATAAACAAACTCAGGAAGGAAGGACTGGATGGATTGAGACCTGACTGACTGGCAGATCGCAAGGGACGTAATCAGTAGCACAGGGTCTGGCTGGGGCCTGTCACTTGTGGTATCCCTCAGTGTTCAATACTGGGCCCAATATTGTTTCTCTTGTTTATGAGTGACTTGGATGAGAGGGCAGATGCCTCCTCAGCAAGTTCAGTGACAACACCAAGCTGTGAGGAGTGGCCAATACCCCAGAGTGCTGTGCAGCCCTTCAGAAGGGCCTCGACAAGGTGGAAATGTGGGCAGGGAAGAGCTGCCTGACATTCAGCAAAGAAAGGCAGGGTCCTACTCTTGGAGAAGAACAATCCCCTGCACCAGTACAGGGTGGGTGCTGACCTGTAAAGCAGCTCTGTGGAGAAGGACCTGTGGGTTCTGGTGGACAATAAGCTGTCCATGAGCCAGCAGTGTGTCCTTGTGGCCAAGAAGGCCAATGGGATCCTGGGGGGCGTTAGGAGCAGCATTGCCAGCAGGGAGGTGATCCTGCCCCTCTGCTGTGCTTTAAACTAGCTGTGATAGGGGAGGGGGACAATATCAGGTTTGTGCCTGGTGAGCTGTGGGATAGAAAGTGAGGGTTAGAGGGACAGTGTGCAAGAGGCCCCTCTGCCAGTGACTCTGAAATGTGCTGGCCACACTGGAATGTACTTGCAGTCTTACAGAGACAAGCCAGGGATTCCTAATGTAACAGAAATGAACAGGGAAACACCAGAGAATTATCTCAAAGAAATTAAGGGCTGACAGGCCAGCTGAAGTGCCTTTACACCAGGGCATGCAGCATAGGCAGCAGAGAGGAGGAGTTGGAAGCCGGTGTGTTGCTAGAAAGCTATGACCCTGTTGCCATTTCAGGACAAGGGGAATGGATTCAAACTCTGTATGTGTAGAAGCATTTCACATACCCTCTTCAGCCCTCCACATTCCCAGGAGACACATAAATGTTTCCACTAGCATTGACATCCTCACTAGGATTGATCCTACATGGTATAGAATTGTTTGTGTACTGAGGTTCCATTCAGATTTGGTCTAGGTAATGAAAGTTAAAATAGAGCATTTATTTTCTTTTACTTTAACAATAGATTGGTAGTAGCCTGTCGGACTTGCTGAGTAATGCAAAGGTGGACTCCTAAACAGGAGCATGAGGAAGCAGAATTGCAACATGGAGAGACTGAAAAAGAAAGTGGCCTGGGTTGAGCTGGGCTCAGTATTTCTTAACACAGTTATTGGACCAGCACCTGGATCTCAGTCTGCTCTACTCATTCCTAGACACCACAGGGGAAAATGGTTATCTGGGGAGAGAACCAGACAAACAGACACTCCCTTCTTTTGTTCTGCATGCATGACTACATAAAACCCCGCTTCCTGTTGGCAGCAGCTGGTTCAGCAGAGGAATTGAAAATAGAACCTCTGCAGAGGTTATTGTCTGGTTGGGGAAAGACAGTTAAAGATGGAAACTGATGGATCTAGTTTTCTTATGCATCTGGCCTAAAGTCTTCCATCACAGCCAAGGGTTTGGCAAAATATTGTAAAAAATGTATTCATGCCTGTCATCTTCAGGCTGTCTTTAAATAATATTTTGACATGGGTTATGCCTGTTGGTAGGGAAATATTACCTACTTTGGGCTTATTCCTCCTTTTTCCTTCCAACTAATCTTATTTGTTATGGTATATCAAACTCTGAGTTACCCTAAGTGATTATTTTAAAACATTATGAGGTACAGTTATATACAGGATGAAGTAGTGTCTGTAATGTACAGATATAATCTAAAACATAATTCAGCTTGTTTCCAACACAGGTAGTCAGTCAGCTTTGCTACATGATTATATGTACATAACTCATTAATACTGGATCCGTTCTCTCTGAATGGAAACTTATAGAAAAAAATGAAATTAGTCGTTTTTGGATGAAATGGCAGCTGCTAGGGAGTGAAGAGTAGAATAGGTCAGTTTTTAAAATAGTGTTGGTTGAGTATGCACTATCTAAACCAGAATGTCTAGTGTTGCTGTTGAAAAATATTTATTCACACTTTCTGATAGAGACTTGTTTATAACCCGTTAAAATGATAGATCTCAGAATATTTTTTCTTTTATTAAAGAGAGATTTTATAATTAAAAGTCACATAATAAAATCTGGATGGATTCTAGCTCTTTGTGCAAGCATAATTCTCAGTGAAAATACTGAGAAATTCTGAGTGTTATGTGTTCAGTGTTGAGAGAGAAGAATTCTGCCCAGATGTAGTTGGTATTAGGTTTATGTTTTCTGGAGCTAAGCTAATACATTTTGCTTCCAATTCCCCATGTTCATGAGGGTAGAAAATGCTATTATGGTTTTTATTCTATGTACAGATATTGTTATCTGGCAGTTTCATTATGTTGCTTCTAAAAATGAAATGCAGTTTACTTTGTGGGTTCAGGCGAAATACAGCGGACATTGACACTTTTTCATGACTGTATTTTTTTTCTTATGTCTCTCTTACTGCACGCTGTGGAAGGGTGGTTTCATGAATCATGTTTACTTTGACTGATAACTTTCTCTGTATGTAATCCACTTAGAATCATAGAATAGTTTGGGTTGGAAGAGATCTTAAAAGATCATCTAGTCCGGTCCTGTTGCAATGAGCAGGGTTCACTTCAACTGGATCACGTTGCTCAGAGTCCCATCCAACCTGACCTTGAGTGTTTCCAGGGATGGGGCATCTCCCAACTCCTGGGCAACCTGTTCCAGTATGTCACCATGTTTATTGTAAAAGATATCTTCCTTATATCTAGTCTAAGTTTACCCTCTTTTGATTTAAAACTGTTACTCCTTGTCCTGTTCAACAGGTACTGCTGAAAATTCAGTTCCCATTTTTCTCACAAGCCATTTTTAAGTACTAAAGGGTTGCAATATGGTCTTCCCAAAGCCTTTTCTTCTCTTGAAGGTTGAACAACTTCAACTCTCATAGCTCTTCCTGGAGGAGGTGCTTCTCTCATTTGATAATTTTTGTGGCCCACCTCTGGACCAGCTCTAACAGGGGCATGTATTTCTTGTGCTATGACCCCAGAACTAGAAGCAGCACTCCAGGTGCAGTCTCACTGGAGCAGAGTGGAGGGACAGAATCACCTCCCTGAGTCTGTTGATGACACTGCATTTGGTGCAGCCCAGGATGCAGTTAGTGCAAGCCCATGCTGTGGGCTTATACCCAGCTTTTCACCCACCAGTACCTTTAAGTCCTTCTCCTCAGAGAAGCTCTCAATCCCTTCATCCCCCAGCCTGCATTGATATCAAGGACCTAGGTCAGCACTTTGCACTGTCTTGTTGATCCTCATAGGATTCCCATGGGGCCACTTTTTAGCTTGTCCAATTCCCTCTGGATGGCATCCTGTCCTTCAGGCATGTCAATCACACCACACAGCTTGGTGTCATCTGCAGAGAGTCTTGCTTAGGGCCCCCTCAGTCCTGCTATGCCACTGATGATGATAATAAGCTGTACTGATATCCAGGGGTCTGATGACCTCTAGGGAATACCAACCTCTGATGAGAGAGAGACCAGCCAACCAGTTTCTCTTCTACCAGTGTCCAGCTGTCAAATCTATGTCTAATTTAGAGAGAAGGATGCTGTGAGAGACCCTGTTAAAGGCCTGGTTAAACCAAGCCATGCCATGTATCTCAAATCACCTCCCTGTCCTCCATGTGCCTTAACATAGCTTCCAGAAGGATCTGTTCCATGATTTGCTAGGCAAAGAGATGAGTTAGTAGTACTGACTGGTTAGTAGTTCCCAGAGTCCTTTCTACCTTTTTCAAAAATGGGTGCAATGTTTCCCTTTTTCCAGCCACGTGGATCTTCACCTGTCTGCTATGACTTTTCAAATATTATGGCAACTACATCTGCCAATTCCCTCAGGTCTCTGGGATACATCTCATCAGGTCCCATAGACTATGCATGTTCCAGTTCCTCAGGTGGTTTTGGGCCTGATCTTTGGTTACAGGTGGAGTGAATTTGCTCCTCCAGTCCCTCCCTTACAGCCCATCCACTCAGGAGGTGTGGGAAAAAAAAGGTTGCCTTTGAAGTCTGAGAGGAGAAATGTTGAATACTTCAGCCTTCTCCCTAACCCTATTTGACCATGTTCTTATATTTTTGCCAGGATAGGTGTCCATTACTTCCACTGCCTGTGCATTTCCTTCTTGCCCTTTAGCTTGACCAGAAGGTCATGTGTGCAGGTCTCTTGCCTTCCTTTCTTGATTTTTTACACTTGGAGATTGGGAGTTCTTGTGCTTTATGGAACATGTCCTTAAAGATCTGCCAGTTCTTTTCTTGTTCCGTTGTCCTTTAGAGCAGTTTCCCAGGGAGTCCTGTTGACTAACATCTTGAAGAGCTGGAAGTTTACTTTCCTTATGTTTAGTGTCCTGACTATTCTTTGTGACCCATATCCCTCAGGACTATAAACTTCACTAGTGCATGGACATTGCATCCCAGGCTGCCTCCAACCTTGGTATCACTGATTAACTCACTTAGTTAAAGCATTACAATAGCCATTAAATTTGCTGATCAATCTTTCCCTAACTGCTATATGTGGATTTAAGAATTACTTGGTATGTGAAATATTATCAAAACCTGGCCTAAGAAAATAATCTGCAAGTCTGACTCAAGTACTTCAAAGGTAACAACTTTGCACTGGAGGTTTGCTCTTTTTGCAAATGGCAATAAACTGTTTTGTGTTGTGTTTTGAATTCCTTCACTGACTTGGCCTTTGCTATTGGCTTTAGCTTTCACATCTTTACGTAATTCCTGGGCTGGGGGTTTTGTGTCTCCTTAGCTTATCTTCTGAAAATTTTTATGTGATATTTTGTCTCTTTCTCTCCACTAGTGTTACTAATCTGTGTGCCAATCTATCTGTTTCTTAGAAATCTATCAAAGAATCAGTGAATTGTTGAGGTTGGACGGAAAACCCTCTTAGATCTTCTAATGAAGGGTCAGCTAGAGCGGGTTGTTCAGAGCCACATCCAGTTGGATTTTGAGTATCTCCGTATGTAAAGACCACAACCTGTCTCGGCAGCCTATTTCGGTGTTTGACTGAGCACAGTAAAAGAGTTTCCGCATTTCTTGTTTTTTGATCTGTGCCTATGGCCTCTTGTTTAGTCCATAGGCATGGCTGAGAAGAGCCTGGCTGCCTCTTTTTCACTGCATCCCAATGGATATTTATAAACCTAAGTAAGATCCGTCTGAACCTTTTCTCCAGGCTCATCAGTCCCAGATACCTGCACTTCTCTGTATATGGCAGATGTTCCCGCCCCTTAATGGAATTCTTGGACCCAATGTATTCTTCTTTTCTCCTTATGCTTTCTAAGCCCAAATGACTCATACTTACTGCCATTTGCAAAGCTCCTGTCCTTAAAATCCCATTGCCTTCTAGTGGCCATTCTTGCTAAATTGTATGTAAATGCACAGCTTTTGCTGTTTCTGTTCCATTTTTCTGGTTTGTTTTACAGTATGAGCTCCACAGTTCCAAGGCTGTTCCTTCTCAAGTACTTGGAAGTGCTGAGCATGTAACAGGTGCCTCTCTATAAAAACAACAGTTAGACCGGATTGCTGCTGAGAGTAGCATGAAAGGGCAGAGTCCTGCATTGATGCTGGCTTAGTGAAAAATGTATTTTAGTCGTGAGGTGGGGGGCAAGGGGGATGAAATGACTGGGAAAGGCATTTCAAGAGAGTTTGTGAAGTAGATGTAATTTATTTTTTTTACAGCTCCTTACACAAGGTTTTCTTTTTGTAGGCAGCTGAAAGTCAAGAGACCAGCAGGCATAATTTAGAGCTGCATGTGCCATGGCATTTACAAGGACTGGAGATAAATGGGGATCATCATAACACACTGTGAATTGCAATACAACTTTCTTCTTCCCAGTGGCCAAGGCAGTGGTCCCTGATTGATTGATTCTGTGAGAAGGCTGAAAGGCTATTTTTTGAGTTTTCAGGACTGAGAGGAAAATGTGAAAATAAAGATAAACAATTCACAAATTCTGCAGCCAAATAAACAGACTGTTTGACTATCTGAAAAAGACAGTTTACTTTCTTTTTAAAATAATATACACTCCTGAATTCCGTATAAGAGCAATTGTTTCAGGCTTCCAGCTGAGCTCTTTCCAGAGATTATGCAGGTGGAAAGATGAGTTAATGGTTTAAACAATTAGAGATTTGATGCAGTCTTCCATCTGTCAAAGCCCACTGAAATGAAAGCTCACAGTTTTAATTTGTGCCTCCAGCATCTAACTCAGTCTGAAATGGTGTCAGCGATTTGCCCTGCCCACAGTAGTGTTATTCTTATGTTAAGCATTCTGTGCACACATGCTGAGAGACTTCTATCAAACATATTAGTGTGCATTTGAGAGATCATTAGCCTGATGTAGCTGAAACATTCCAGATTTCTTAGCCAGGAAACTCACATCTCTGCTGGAAAGTGTGTTGAGCCACTGTTGTTTACACAATAAAGCTAGAGCAGGATAGGGTAAAGTTTGTAAAGTTAAAAAGGGTAAACTTTTTGTAAAGTTTAGCAGGAATAGTGGTACACTCATAAAAGGGTGAGCTAATGAATGTTTTGGTTTTTTGTCTAAAAAGATGATATGAATAAAAATTTCTTGATCTGCTAGACAGATTGTTTTTCTTTCATCTAGTAAAAGCTAAGGTAAAACCATTTAATAGAATTGGAATTAATAAGAATTGAACAGATTATTCTGCTAAATAGATAAAGTCATGAGCATATAAGAAATAAGATGTGATACTGTTTGCCTTCTTATGGATTATTTGATTTTTTTAAAATTCATCTATAAAAAGGTAGAGGGAGCTGAGAGAACTGTAGTGGTTAGATGATTAAAGCTGTACTAGCTAATAAATAGGGTGACTGAAGTTTCTGCATATTTGTGTTTGGGGAAATAGAATAAAGAGCTTTGTGATCCAGTGTTTATGTTTATACTAAAGCATTAGTGTATAAGTGTGTTGTGATTACAGGAATCCCTTTGTTCCTAAGGGCCTTGAGAACTGGCAAGTAAACAGAATTGAAATTCAAACAATATTTGCAGTACTCTGTAATACTCTGATGTATTGCTTTGTATTTGTAAATATCAAGTTTTATTTTTTGGAGTATTGAAAAAAAGGGTTGTGTTCGAACATGAAATAAGTTCATATTCTTTACATTTGCTGTATTGGATCATGACAGTCATCCTTCCAGTCTAATACTTATGTTACCAGCTAGATTATCAATAGATAAGTAAATAGGTAAATAAACCTGTAGGTCTGGAATAACCTACTGCTAAGAAAAGAAAAAACAACTACTTAAACCCTATTACTTATTTTTGTGTGATACTGTGCAACATAAAGGATAAGTCCTTTTCAGAATGCTAGTTTTGGCTTCTCGGCTCTTGCTGCTTACTTACTGTTTTGTTCACCTTAAATTTTTTTACCTTGGAAGAACAGACCTCAGGACTTTATCGAAAATGTTTTGCTTGGCCTTCACTCTGAATGATGCTGCTGATAGCTTTCTGTCTCTAGTAAAAATGGTTAGAATCAAGTTTCTTTCTTTTTTTTCTTTGTTAAAAGATTATCACAACTGCCTTATGAGGGATAGGGAGGAAAGGATCAGATTTGTTTTATGTCCCTGTAGCCCAGGTTTTTGTTAAGGCAGAATTCTGCTGAGGTTCTCATTGATCTTCAGCATAGTTTTACAGAAAAGTTGGTTCTTTTGGAGCTTGCTCTTTTGGCCAGTTGTATCTGTTTTAAGGAGGTAATCAAGTCTGATTGCTGTGCTGTTTGAAATTTGAACTGAATACTGAGCAAACCGAGACAGTGCTGAGCATAACCAGCTGAAGATTAAGTAACCCTCTTTCACAGAGAGAGGACACAAAATTGCCATTAATGACTGAATTGTGCTAACACTGGCTTTGAGGGTAATAGCATAGAAGTCTCAATTCTGTTCTCAGAAAAGCAAGTGCTGGCTTTAGACTTTAAATCTGCATACACTGTGGTATAAAGAGACATACTCTGCAGCTAAAGGGAGAAATGTGTGCATGGGGGTGCTCATATATAAACACAGCAGATATTATTGAAGCTGGCATGCTGAAGCACTAAATGCTTCTTTAACTTAGCTTTATCTGCTTCAGTGAACACTCTTCAAAATCCAAGGATATTCAGACTGCAGAATCCTTTATTTAGAGGTATTTGAGCACAAAAATAAGCCCTTCCTAGAAACTTTTGAAATACCAATGCAGCCATGCAGTCTAATCAACTGTAAATTTTTGTCATTCTAAAAGCAGTTGATTAACATCTAGCAGAGGGATGATTATCATTGGAGCAACACTGGTCAGACAGTAAAGACAGATGCTACTACTGATACTGAGGAGAATTAGCAGTAAATCTTCTTGAAAACGAGCAACAGATTTATCTTTCTAAATCTTCAGTTTTAGCAGGTCTCTTACCACTCAGTCTGCTCAAAGCTTGTACATATTTTTTTCTCGTCTTTCAATAACTTTGCATGCTATATGCAGAGGGAGATACGTGGCATGAAAGTGTATTTGAGATTTTGATTTCCCAAATACAATCTTAGTTCCCAAAGCTCAGCTGCTTGACTTACTGTTAGGAAATTTTAATAGCTCAAATAAGTCAGAGAATCTGTACAAAATTTATACATTTTCAGTTGAAATGAGAATCTTAATTTTATCTTATCACATTACATTTCATTAACCTAATTAATTTGTAGTGCAAAACAGGCTGTAACAGTCTGTTTAAATGTATGGTCCTTTTCTCCTCTTGTGGGAGACAATTGCAGAGTTAGGTCAAACACAGCTCTAGTTAAGTGACAAAGACAAAATCTACTTGCATTGACCTTTAATGTAGTAATAAAATACATTCAAGCCACTGGAAAGGGACATATGTCTGTATTTTAACCATGACTTTAAAAAGAGTTTTGCTTGACTAGACCCAGGGCATTATTCGAAATCCACTGAAGTAAGGAATACTGACTTTCAACAAGCTTTATACCCATCTATAAGTTAAGATTGTGCTTCTTCAAGTGACCTCCCTTGGAGTTTCTCCATTACTCTAATATTGAAGGAGATATAAAAGTGTGGTTAGGTAGATGGAGTTATTGTGCTGAGAGGGAGGCAACTGTCTTTGAGGCAGACAGGCAGGGATGCAAGTGCCCTTTTCTCCACACATTCATTGAAGTGTAAGGAAAGCATTAAGCTGGAATGAGAGCTATGACTGTTTTCTACTTTTGAGTGCCTGCAAAGAATTGGAAAGCTGTCTGAGCACATAAGCGTCGTCCGTCCTTAAACAGAAATTGCAGATTATATTTTGTAACACTAACTGTGATGTTTAATCAGACACTAAAGAGTTAATTGCCATTTAGCACTGACTGTATATTAGAATAACTCTCTATGCACAACAGACAAAAATGCTTCTGAAAGGATGCAGTGTTAAAGAGTGGGTTTTGTGCTATGAATTTTAAGTAGCTCTCCTTATTGAGTTTCCTTAAAAAGTTCTGCTTGAAGTCAGTTTGGGCTATAGTCTCAGGTTAACGGGTCAGAAAGGTAAATGTTTCTGACAGTTCTTCCATAATATTCACATCTACTATATGGATTACAAGCATACATTCTGATCTCAGTCATATCAAATATTTTTAGCTATTTCAATGGCCTGAGGAATTTAAGTGCACAGTGGAGCACATAACTGTACAGATGGAAGTCCCAATATGGAGATAGTGAGAGGAACGTATTTGGGCCTTTTTTCTGATACCATAAACTTTCTGGAGTCTGCAATGGTTCTAAAGGCTACTTCCTGCAGTCTAATTTACAATTGATTTGCATCCTCATTTTAAACAAGTGAACACAGTTACTTGGGGCGTAAAGTGAAAGGGAAATTCATAGCCATATGTATTGAATGTTGACATACGCATTTATTTCATATGGAAGACGTAAAGCAGTATTTTGGGTTGATGTTCATCGTAAGGAGTTGCCCGTGCAGGAATGTCAGCAGGATCCACCACACTGAAATGAAAGAAGACATTCACCCCTGTACTGTTTTGGTGCTGGTGTATGTGTACAAATAGATTTCTTGTTTCAGGTAGGTGTTTTCAGCTTATGCACTTAGAAATTAAAGGATTTCTGTAATTAAATCTGTAAAGGATTTTTTTTTTTCCTTTGGAGTGTGAACCAGAAGACCAAGTTATGAACAGGGATCTTTTCCCAAATATATCTAATATTTTGTTTGCTTTAAGTTGTAAAACCCATGGGTCCCAATAAATGTCAGAGTTTGCAGCTTCTGACTTTAAATAAGAAATATAGCTGACTATGTTTATTTTTCTCATAGAGATGATATTGTTGTATCCAAAATCCATTAAATTTTAATATCCACAATAAATGAAGATATGAACAGAAAATAAAACGGAGTTACAGCACTTGGGATTTGAACTGCACCCTCCAAAAAGAATAGAAATTTTCCAGAACTAGGAGTGAAGAATGAAATTTTAAAGTGGTTTCATAGTAGGAATGAAACATTTTCATTTTTTGGTTTATGTGAAACATTTAGCTGCAATATTACTCACTGAACTTTGAACACCTTCAGGAGGGGAATAACTTAGATTTTGTTTTACATAAATATGACCACCCTGTAAACCCTAGTAAACAACACAATATTGGTTAAACAGTACTTACCACTTTATAATTTTTTTCAACTGTTGTCCAGTTAAATCAGGCTTTAGCATTACATGGATTCTCATATGTTACTTTTCCTAAATCTGGAATTCTTTCAGTTGGGCCTGAGAACACAATGCAGAGCGCCAAACACATGCCTGGCCTGGTCTGTGCAGTTTATTGGGAGGAGAACTATCCAAGCTTGCTTGCAGGAGTGCTCATGGGAGGTATGGTCAGACCCAGCAGGCAGAGCTCAGTCTGGCTACACTTGTTAACTTTTGTTTGGTTCTGGACCATATTGTTGAGTGAGATCTGAGGATATCATTATTCACCCACCAGGAGGCAGGTCTAAAGCTTCTAAAGGGCCAGGAGCAAGGGAGGAATTGCAGTTTTTTGGGTGAGATTTTTGAAATGTTAGGATTTATATCTGTAAAGAAGCACTGAGACAGTAGAGCTGATGAGTAACTATTTCAATCAATGAAGACACTACCAAACCTGTCTTTGCCACCTTGGAAGATCATTGGCTCAGCAACTATTTCTTAAAGAAACATTGTTTTTTTTTGGAGAAACTCTCCAACATCATTCCACTGTTCATCTATTCTGCTCATATATTATTCAGTGTTCTGTTTTCCTTTTCTATTTATTCAATTTCCTTTTGAAGGTATCTGCATGACAGAAGTATTGTGTTTCTGTAGAGTTCAACTGTCCCTGCATTACAATTTCCTTATCCGAAGTCATGTTTCAGTTTGTGTCAAATACAACTCCTATGGTAATTGTAACCTGTGTTTTTGGTGGGGCCATGAAACAGAAAATAAGCCCCTTTTAATTGCTTATTTTCTTCAAAAGATGAATTAAATCTTTCTGTTTCATATCTGAATATTTTAAAATTAATCTATAGTTAAATAACACATTTGAATAAAAAATGAGTGGTTTTCTTAAGAAAGATAGTTGATAGCTTTCTTGCCTTTTTTTTTCCCTTTTAATTTCTACCCCTCCCATTAAATAAACTGAAAAGAGGAAAACTAAATTTTTGTTAAATAATAATAGTGATGCAAAAAGTCACAAGATGCACTTCATTCACAGTAATATCCATCTGTAGGGGAAGCCATCAGATTTTCATGTTTTCTAGGTTTAATAAGTGTTTGAAAGTACCACAGATTGAGGACTTTAATTCCTTAAATGACAAGTAAGTAGGTCATCATCATCTTCAGGGAATGGCTTATTTGTCCTCATTATTCCAACAGTATGCAAATTTACCTTATAATATACTTGAAAGTAATTACTGTAAGGAAGTGGGTGTATCTATAGGCAGTACTTTAAAGATTTTTATCCTGACAATATCAACAGCAAAATAGATTTACAAACACTATTCATATACATGAATGTTTTTAATCATGAATTGGGGAAGATTGAATTAATTAGAAAGTCAGCTTTTCTTCCCCCTTTTTACTGGATCTGTGGTAGAAAGATTGTCAGATGTAATACTGATTTAAAAGGGTTAGTGACTTGTGTGGTGCACTTAATGGCTATTTAAACTTCTGCTTTTGGCAGATTAAATAAAAATGTTAAAAGACATTCATGGTACTCTGTTAAAAAAAAAGTAAGGGCACAGCAGGGTGGTGAAAGAGCAATGAACAGGCAGCATAGTAGTGTAGGCAGATCACATACTTGCATCTTTACCAACAAATGTCAGGGACCATTCCTGCCCTGCCAGCAGGATCCTAGTGGAAGCATTTTGCACCTCTGCCATCTGCCCACCACACCTTCCTCCTCTTAGAAAAATGACTTGTGGTTTTAATTGTCTAGCTCTTATTAAAACAAACAAAAAAATATTCTTCACCATGGAATTGAAGAAAGAAAGAGAATGCCATATTGTAATACTTTGGAAGTTTGTTACCCCCAGAGCTGTCAGTTTTCTGGGTAGGTCAGTGCAATTCAAACAGTTGCGTGTGTGGCAAGTGTGTTTTATGTTTGCACAGAAACTCACTTGATTGATCAGTTAGACTGAGGTGACATTTTAAGTGCATTACAGGATGGTTTTTTGGTTTTTTTCCTGGGGAAAGGCTGAAAAAACCTCAATATAGTTGTGCTTTTTATTTTAGTTTTATCTCTTGAGTATGTTTTATTATGCTGTCATGGAAAGCTAGTGCATTTTTTCTTTATTGCTAACATTTGTTGGGTGATGACAGGTTATCAAACAGTACAGAGCTGTTTAACACCTTGGAAGAAGACAATAAAGAAACTGGTGACACTTGCTTAACAAGAAGCACCATGTGTTTTGGGAAATCTGTCAGTGAGAAGACAGGCCTGTAAAGATGTCAGGCCTATTTTGACCTTTCCGCCCCTTGTTTGTATTCTACTGTTTCAGCTTTGCAAATGACTCCACATTTGGTGATTGAATTGAAAGTGGGCATCACATAACAAGGAAAGGACATGAATAACATTCAGAAATGTATTGTGAAATGGAAAAAATGGATACTCAGAAAATGATTACGCATATTGTTCATGACTCCATAATACTGTTAAATGAAATAAAAACATTTTTTATTTAAATTAATTATATATGTAGTTATTTTGGGGTGGTCTGTCAAAGTGGTAGATGATGTATTAAATCCAACTACTACTGAAGCATGATACTGTGTGCCTACAGTAATCTGATCTCCTCTGTAATAATGTATGACATTCAGTTTGCATTCTCAGTGCTATATTTTATCCAGCATTTGGATAGCATGATATTCTGACCTTGTCTGATTGGTGATCTCATTTTGTGTGAATGTTGCAAGTACAGTAAACAAAGCCTGGAAGAATTGTCAAGCTGACAAGTTGTATTGCACTGTGTCTTTTCAAGACAAAGCCACAGAAATTTATATGTCTTGACACCTTTGTCTTTTGTATTAAGAAAGCCTTAACTAACTTCTCTTTGGTTCTATAGTCCACCATCTAAAAATGCCACATCTTATAACGATAGCAGGTAGGTAGGCTTTTAAGGAGAGACCTCAGAGAGATGGAATAAGTTAGGAAAAAACATCGGCAGCTAAATTGTGGAAGGAATTCCAAGACTAACAAGAGTGCCACATAAGAAGAGTGTATCAAACATTTAGATGACACTTCTGTATTAAAGTTTATAAATAGCTATATGTAAATGCGTTTTACAAATGTGTTGAGTAGAGAATAGTTTTTTGCATGAATCCCACAGCCATTTACAAATGTCATTCAGGTCAGGAATGCTGAAATGGTTTTGGTTTATTGTGTTTTCCTTTCACCTTTCTCTTTCACTCCCTCAAGAAACCTATAAAAGAGAAATGTTCTACTGTGTTGAAACCATATGGGGGTTTTGCATCTGGAAAATTTGAACCTAAATCTGTACATAACTTACTTTCAGTTGAATACTGAGCTTGTTTTGTTTGCATTATTTAAATTCTATGTTTAAAAGATAAATAATTGGATCTAGAATTACATCTGGGTAATGTAGTTGTATTTTAGTTTCTTAACTGGTTTTTGTAACTATTTTTGTTTTTAGTAGGAAGTTGCTATTGACAATACACATCTTCAGCAGGTATTTATAAACAATGAGAACTTCATAAGTGAGGGAAGTATATGGCTAAGTGGCAGTCTGAATAGAAAGTGGGATCACAGCATACTTCCACTGGGATTTGGGTGTAAAGTCTCTAATTTATTTATAACAAAGTTAAATCATCTTCTAGTTGAGCAGTTAAATACTGAGGACATCTCTTTCTGGAGTCGTCTTAGCTTCAGCCAATTGACAGAAGATAAGCTTCTGTACCCATCCCTCCCAGCACTTTCAAAGCTCACTGGAGCTTATTATAAATGAATGACTCATACACAGGGTGGAACAAATGCACCATTGGTAGCCTACAGAGATAATAACACTGACCTCCGGTCATTTTACAAGGGAACTCTCTCGTGTAGGTCGACTTCCCACTGCTTTAAACCCAACCTAAATAGACTATTCACAGGCAACTGGATTGACAGATTAGAGATTTATATGCACAAGTGTAGGCATTAGCAGCATGGTCTCTGCACATCGGGACATGAGAAGTAGTTGAAATATCTGACCACCAAAAGCAGAGGGACATTTTTCTGTATAGAAGTAGGTTTGTAAACTTCCTTCAGACTTTGTGAAGTACGGGTGGTAGGCCAGTCATAAAAGTCCAAGCTTGCAGTCTCTGTTTATGAAAGACTTCCAATAATATAAAATTGTTTGGAAATAAGGGTTATGATAGTGCTGTCACTTCACAGGGAGCATTGGAGTAGGTGAAAAGAAGACTTTAGGTTCTAAGTCAAAATACACTCTATTTGCTTTCTCCTCTTCAATACATATGTATACACAATGTGAATAAGCAGAAATAATTTTGTAAAAGTATGAAGTTCAACATTTGTCAAATTATAATAGTTTTAGGAGGAGCTTATGGTACTGAATTTAAGCTTGGGAATACAAATGTGATAATTTGTATTAACTCAAACTTTTATATAAGGTATGATATAAGTGGTTTAAATATCTTCATCTTTCAATTGTGTTAATGCTCATGAAATACAATTTGTGTAGTAGAACTCATCCACCCAGTGTGTACTAGAAATTTAATTTGTGCCTTTCTGCAGAAGGAGATGTGTTCTATTGCCTGATCTTAACAAAAGGTTATATTGAAAGGAATGATTTCAAAGGAGATGACAAATTACTGAAAAGACATTTTTATTGTACAATAGCATGCTCCCACAAAGAAAAACAAGGGGTGAGGGGGACACAACATTGCTCCCCTCCAACATTGCCTAACACTAATTTGAGGAAAAACACATTAAGAGGCAACCTTCAGTAGATTTATTCTTTTCATTTCTTTAAAAGGATGAGAATATTAACAGGTTCTTTTTTTTTTTTTCTTGGGCCTTTCAGTAGAGAACATCAGGGCATGCAGTTGGATCTCCCAAAAACGGTTGTTTTTAAAAATTAATATTCCCAATATATTCTGTATGCAGAATATGTGGCATATACATTAATGTTACTTGATTTATAGAGACAGAAATTATAAAAATGTGTCAGAAATCTGTTTGAAAAAAACCTGTGAAACAAACGAGAGTTTCAGTCCAAGTGCAGATAAAGCAGCCTGACCCCCTTAGTCAGCCTTTATGTGGAATATCAGAATTTTCAGGTATTCCTAGATCTGATAATGTAATGATAAGGAAAACATATCATAATATGTTTTCAAGATGCTAATTATCTAAATCTGTTTTGTTACCATAGTAACACTTTTAGTAAAAGCAGTGAAACTTTCCCTACTTTTTCAGAAATTTGTATGCTCTGAACTTGTCCATTTAATGCCTGAGATTTGTAATGCAGGATGCAGATTGTCAGCACACTATATATGTATCTATATATTTATTTGAAAATAATTTTTTTATTTTCCCTGAAGCAAGTGGATTGATAATAGGCAGTGACATTCAATTACCTGGCCCACGAGGCTTTTTTTGAGACCTGAAGCCAGAGGCATTTATTGGTCACAGCTCCCAGTGAATGAATCCAGCACAGCAGTTTCCTGGGTCTTTCCTTACTTTGTGTCCAGGTAAAATTTTGGTGAAACTTAAGAAATTGCAGTCATACAAAGTCTTCCTCCAGCAATTACATCCTTCAAACTGATGATTTTGTAAGTGGGCTTCAAAGTTGCAATTTTTCTATTTGGAAGTTCCAGGCTACAGCTGGGGTAATACACACATGTTCATTCTTTGTGACTGGTTTATGGTGGATGTTTTTGCTAATATCAGGTTTTATACAGAGTTCATACTTCAAGTCTGGTCATCTTGTCCCATATCTGAGCTTTTAAAAAATAACATAAAGTTGAAACTGGTGTCTGGGAGAGAGAATCTTTTCCCTTGTATTTCTGCTGTGTTATGTATGTGAACAAGCATCTACCTAAGTAGAAATGCACAATTCTCAAAGATGCTAATCTCTCCTGCTTTCTAATTTCCACTTGCTTAAGTTCTAATTTTAAAGGGCTGTATGTTTGGAGAATCTTTTGATTCTTCAAGTATGTGGATTAGTCTTAACCTTTGAGACTTTGCTAGCATTTACAAGCATGGGCCTTTGATCATTAGAGCTGCTGTGAAAAGGAAGAAAAGAAGCACAAACATTTGGCATTTTCTACTTGCAGATGTCCTACACATCCTCTCAACTTATCTTTCAGCTTCCATCCTGTAGTATCACTTCCCTGGAAAAATTTAACCGCCTTTCCCCAAGTCCAGTATTTCATTCAGATAAATGGAAGCATCCTTTTCTCCCCAGAAGGGAAGAATTTTTGTTTGAAAACTGTGAGTTTTAGTTGGTTCTAAGTGCAGTTTTAAATTTTTCTCTCTGTATCTGTTCTTATTTTTTTTGCTTCACAAAATGTTGCTTTTATACTAGGGGGGAGGATAGCCTATAGAACACTGAGAAAATTGTGGCTTTATGCAATCGTTGAAGTTTGTTTGGGACATCTTCCTCTCTTTGAACTTCTGAAATGAGTAAAATGATCTGCTCATCTTGGTAAATACATTAATTCCTGTGAGTTTTTTGTCTGCTTGTTTCTTTAACATAACACAATATTTTAAAACTCTAATTTTTTTTGCTTGCAATCCAGTTGGTGAGTCATCTGATTTTCATTTTGGTTTAGAGTATATGTTTTTATAAAGCATGACCAGTCAAGCATATGTTCAAAATGGCCATATTTGCTCTTGAATGTAACCAGGCTTCCAAAATAATTCTGAGAGAAACCTTTTTTAAAAAGAAACTGCAGTGAGAGGTTGCAGTGAAAAGCGAGAAATCTGTTAAATTTGTAATCATCCGTCCTAGATTTCTCCACTTGGGCCCCAATTCAGAGATACTTGTACCTGTTTTCTCTACCATGTTTTTCAGGTAAAAATCCAGTCCCCAGGGGAGTCAGTGTAAAAGTGTCAGTGTGGTAACAGCACTGAAGTTCATTGAACTTACAGTACCATCTTTGCAGATAGTGTAATTCTGAAACTGAACAGTGGTGCTCTACTTGGAGTAGTTCTTGCTACTTCATGATTTGCTTTTCCTTGTTGATGCAGAAATACAGGGTATTACAGCCTGAGCTCCTAGAACCTATGGAGTGCTATTTGCAAGAGTGTCTAGATAATATGTCTGTATATGTATAAACTCTGTCTTACTGAAGAATTATGTCTGTCTGAAATACTAGGATGACACTGGACTTCTTGTTGCTGTTTATAAAATAGGTTAAGTATCTGTAGTGACTGATATATCTAGTTAGGCAAAATTGAAAGAAACAAAAATTACTAAATGTCTAATGTTTCTTTATTTATCTTTTTGTCCAGTAGCTAATTTATGTCTAAAAGTGCATCCTCAAGTAGTGCCTGTTCCAGGCATGCCCTTAGAACACAGGAGTTTGGTGACTTTTTATGGCAGTGTCATTTAATTTACCTCTAGTGTTACTTTTGTTCTGGTGCTTCTGTTCTATGATGAAACAGACACTCTGTGAAGACTGAGCATATCTGTAATTGTAGTTACCTATTTTATGTATAGTGATGTAGTCTTTTTGTTGAGTAATTTTTTTTTGCATGGGAAACAAGGAAATTATTTCTTATGGAGCTCTTGTGCCTGTAGCCATATAGGATCCTAATATAATCAAAGAATGAGCCTGCTCTGTACTATAAAAGCATATACAGCAGCAACACTCTTTCCTTTCTATATTAAACAACTTGCTTTAGTGGACCCTGCTTTGAGCAGAGGGAGTTGGACTAGATGCTCTCCAGAGATCATTTCCAGCTTTTAACTATTCCATGATATAGCTATAGGTATCATCTTCAATTACTATACAAATTAGAAAGCAGACCCTCTGATTGTTTATAATACGTGCCTGTTTGGACAATGCATTTCTTACCAGCCAAATTAAGGGATTTAAGATGAAAAATTGAAAAGAAGAGATATGAAACGTGAAACACAAAAGGAAGAGCAGGCAGATTCTTCATTATCCAACATAAAAATGTCTGTTTGCTTTGAAATGCAGATTTTGTTTAGAAGAGGACAAAGAAGAGCCACATTTAATTCATATTCAGATTGATGTGAATACTTTAAAGAAATGGATAAAACACCTTGGAGGAGGGGGATGTGCTAATTTTAGGTTTGCACAGGCTGTTTTTTGAGCTGCAAGAAAGTATAATTTAATACTTAGCAGCCTACATCACTAAGGAGTATTGCAGGTAGGACTGATAGTTATTTAGTCACTTTATATTTGCAGATGACTTTATTCACAAGGGGACACCGCTTGCACTTTTGGAATTCGCAGTTGTAAGAGGAATACAGAAAAATATATAAGTTACTGTAAACTGAGTTGTGATATGACCATATTGTTATTACGTAGAGTTATGCCAGTGTTAATTTGCACACTAACTACCCTGCTAAATGGTGTCCTTGTTTTTTGATTTGAATTCACTTACTGGCTGTGAGAGTCTGCCTCAAGTCCATGGATGAGAAGTAAATCAATCACTTCTCCTCCTCTCCTTTGAAACTTGTAATTTGCCTTCAACCTGTGCTCTTAGCACTCTTCTCGTTCAGTTGGCTGGGCTTTCTCACTGTGAGCATTCACTTAGCAATTGTTCAGGGTTCAGGTTGGTGCAGTGCTAACCAGGTAAATTCTCCTCCTAGCACAATACATACCTTTCCTTCAGCTGGATTCTGGTTTGTGCACTATGCTTTCTGGGATTCTTACAGTACCACTGAAGAGGTTATTGTCCCCCAGGTGTTTATCATTTCTTCCCCCTCTGCACTATCCCCATGATTACTGCTTTTCCACTCTGCTGCTCCACTGTTTCAGTCAAAAGAAGTTAATCTGGACAAATTTACAGTTTTTGATAAGCAGCCTAATTTTGACTGGAAAAAGTCAAAAGACCCACCTGCCTGAGGAAATCTCAGGATGCAGTATTCTGTTCTGCAGAGAGCAAAACAGAAGACAGAGATGGGACATGGGGATCACCACAGCAAAATCTGAATGTATTATTTCAGGCTTGGTGATATCCGTGCTGTAGAAATAGATATAGAAAATGATATAAATAATATAGATATAATGATATAAATGATATAGATATAGAAAATGATTTTAAATGGTGAGTTGCTTATAGGTGACTGTAACTCAGGTAGGAGTAAGGTTCTTTTGATTTACCTGCAGTTGAGAAATGCACATTCTTATTGCTAATAACTTTAAGTTGTCTTGGCAAGTTCTGTGCTCTCTGTGGTCTATAACTTCCCTGAACCTGTAAAATGGAATAATATATACCTCCCATGGACTTTATTGGAAAAATATAGATATCACTAGGTCTGCTGTTGTACTGAAAAATAATTCTATTACATACATTTGACATCACATACTTGGGTTTATCTAAGAATTGAAATTTATTATGAGGAGAAAGCTGTGGTGATGTTTGAAGTTAAATTAATACTAGTATCCTGCTTTGTAGTCTTTGTAGAATGAAGTATTTCAGTGAACATAGGAAGCTTATACTGTCCCATGTCTTTGTTAGGAGTCTGCACCAGCTCAAGTCTGGCATGAATTTATGTAAATCGGCAATGAGAGACAGGAAAGCAAGAAATATGAGTACACAACACATTAACAGAATAGCAGCCAAGGGCAACTCTGGTGCTAATGAGGCTTAATTTCTTGTCAAATGTTAGTCCTAGTTTTATATTGCTTTTTGTTTTTTCCCCAGTAATAAGATAGGAAAGTTATTTTTACGCTACACATGCAAGCATTTAGGGTGCTGGTCACTAGTGTCTTCTTGGATAATGCCACTGAATTATATAATCATTTTTCATGGCATCTAGTCTAGTACAAGTAAGAAAGAAAGAGTAGCAAATAACACAACAGTGAAAAGGACTCATTATGCTCTCTACCAAGAAAATCATGAACCTTTTTCACAGTTTCTTCTAATTATATCTGTGTTTACATTTTATTGTGCTAAGTAGGAAAAGGATTACACTGTAGTGGTATAAATGACTTTCCCAAAGTGGAAGCTTTACTGGAATATTTATGGACTATTCAATGTGTTACGATGTTAAGATATGTTCCATTTGGCTAGATTTGCATTTTGGATTAATTCTGGCGTTTTTCCCTTCTTTTGGATGATAACTGACACTATGATGAACTGATAGGAGTGAAAAAATTCTGCCGTAGTTTGTTTTTCTGTTTCCAGCACTCAGCTAGATAGATAAAGAACTTGATTCTTCTTACATGTCATCAACTGCTCTAGTAGATTGTTTTAAATTAATGTCCCCTTCATAACACTTGATAAGTTAATTTCAATTTAAAATATATACCGGTTTGTCATGAACATTTACTGTGTTGATTGTAGTAAACTCCTACATGGCTAACAGTAGACAGTGAACTGCTTGCAGTTTTTGGGTGTAATGTCTTTTGATAACAGTTGGCATAATGGAGCTAGAAAGTGACTAGTAGATTGGTGGCCTACATAGCATTTTTCCTACTTGCACCTCTGTATAAGTTCTTGTTATCCTGACTGAAGCAGTCACATGCTGCTGTGTAAATCATCTCAATCTTTTTAGTGATGGCGGTTGAAGCTGATGATGGAGATATGAAATGTTTAGAAAGTGTAGTATTTATTTCCTGTATTGTGATCCAGAATGTAAAAGATAAAGTAATCTGGTTCATAGGAAATCAAATGCTTTACTTCTCTTCCCTGTGAAACTGAAACTTCTACTCTATTTTATGTTGCTCTTCTGTATTTTTTTAGCTTCAGTAAAAAACTGAAGTAAAACTTAAGTAAAAAACTGGTTTTCATGTTCATATTTAAATCAGCTGTAAGAGACTGAGGAACTACAGAGTGAGTCTGAGACAAATCTAATTTAGAGTACAGATTGAATAATTTAATATTGAAGCATCCTGTATGTCAGCTGAGTGTGGGAAATAATCATAGCTAACTGTTTTGAACATGCAAGGTGAGGGGATGAATGAAACATTTGGATAAGCCCATAATGATCTTACTTCTAATTGTCTTTGAAATCAAAACACGTCTGGCCTGGTTGGGTATTATTTAAGCTGTTAATTGTTCTATGCATCTTACAATTACAATGAGGAAAGAATTGACATCAGAAACCATCTGTAGCAGCTCTTTTGCTTTTGGAGTTAGCATAGAAGGATGGTTACATAATGAAATAATCTACAAAGTTGTCTGCCAAGTCTTTGATCTGTGAATCTTGCCTTTTCCTAGATAACATGTCTCCTAAATTATGACAATATGCAAAACATATTGTATGACTCAGAAAATAAGAAGTGAAGTTAATATATTGTTGTTTCAGTCTCAGAATATTTTTACTAAAATTGACTTAACTTCTTTACATGGTTTTCCATGTTTTTTCACTCAATGGAATTAACGCAACAGCAGTTTGCCTGCCTAAGAGAAATATGCAATATGACAAATGCAAAATAAAAATACAGATGAAACTTATGTGCCTTGTGATGCGCAAAAAGCGCTGTAGCTGTGACAAAGTAACACCTTTGAGCTTTCGGGGAGAAATTTTTGCTGTGTCCTAAATCCCAGACTAGGACATTGCTTTAATTTGTTTTCATGGTTGAGATAATACTTTAATCTGTTTCAATGTGATCGGGAAATTATTCAAAGCACTTCTACCCTTCAGAACAAAATATATTGTCTGGGGCTGGCGCAGAACAGCAGAATCTTCTGGAGTGTTGCTCCCCATGTGGAGTGAGCTCTCTTCCCAGAGTCTCTTTGTAGACATACACAGGCAGGTCTGTATCCAGGCACACATTTACTTCGTGCCGCATGGTTCTATTGCCATGTAATGTCAGATTCCCTTCATCCCATAAATCTTGTTACCAAGCACTTTCAACCAGCCAGATACAGTTGGAGAAGCTGATGAGTGTGCAGGAATGTTGGGTGAGGGCATCAAGCCAGAGGGGCAGGCTTGAGGGGAAAGAGGGAGGGGGAGAGGACTTAAGGTGAAGGCCAAACTGGTGGGCATCTCTCTTGTCACAGTAATTTGGCAGGTCTATCGTTTCAGTCTTCTTCTTCAGTGCAAATCAAGAGGAGTCATCTATTGCCCATATCATAAACAGACTTCACAGAGGAAATCACATTCTAAATTCTTTTGAGAACTATTTCAGGAGCTTCTTCAGCACTTTTATGGAAGTATGGCGCAGTGCAGAAGTACAAATACCACATACTGCTTCCATCATATCATCTCTACATATTTCAGACTTTCAAAGACAACCAAACATGGAAAAATGTAAACTATTGTGTATGTGTTTCTGTTTTTGTGATAGGAAAGTCCTGTTAATTTTTTTAAAAATCTCATTGCTTGCTATGTACCATAAATCCTCATAAAAATGTAATTGCATGTAATTTATGCACATTCAGTATTAGACACAACTATATAATTAATCAGTGTATCAACCTGAATTTTTTCTGCATCTGTTGCTGGAATAAGCATATTGCAGAAGCTATACTTATAATCTGTACATATGTACAGACAAACGTTTTGAAGTGGAGGCTGGTGTGTTTCAAATTTACATAAGATTATTTTTCTCAAAATCTTTTCCTGTTTATTAAACTATAATAATGTTACATCATTTAGAGCAAAGTAAGGAACTATTGTAAATATAATAAGATTTCATCAGATATTGTCAATAAACCTAGTCTAAATTGAATGTCTGGTAATAATTCCAACTTTTATCAAGTCATACATCCATTTTATAATATTTCAGAGAAAAATAACAGGAAACAAGAAAATGTAAACTCATAAGTTAAGTTTTCAACAGGTCTTGGAATTCTTAAGTGTCAAACATGTTTTGTATGCTCAGAATCTATTGACTAAAATCCTTTTTGAATTACAAATTATTTTCGGCTTGAAAGCCTGTTGTTAGGGAAATGCAGCTTGTGAATGCTAATTTGGATCTACTTTAGCAATTAAGAACTGTAGTTTGAGCTGGACACATTTTCTCTGAACAGTTCTTTATTATAAATGTGTGAATGCAACACCTAAAAGTTATGTTAATGAAGTTACTATCAAGTTTAACAGACAATGTTAGTAATTAAATACAATATTTTTGAAACTGGTAAAAAGGTCGAGAAACCGGTACAGTTGCAAAGTTGTTGTAGAAGTTTGTGTATTTTGTTTTGTTGAGAAGCTTCAGCAGATAAAGTTTGCTGTTAAATCCTGTGCAATAATTTAGGTACTCGTTGAAAGGGATAGACAAGAACTATGAGGATATGAGATTAATAACTCACCACTTTATAGACGTTCTTACAATAAAAATATAAAATTAGCATGCAATTTTATTGCTTTAAAATTGCTGAACTTTAGCATAAAAGTTTTAAAGTTTCATATTTTGACATCATGCTGAAAATGTGCTCATCTGTGGAAAAAATGATCTACTAATCCTTCACTGATAAATGTAAAACTAATTGCACTGGAAAGAAATGGTAGGACAGAATTGCAACTCTTCTTTGTAGGGCAAGCTGTTTCACACCTCGAGTAAACAAATGCCTAAAGACAGTTGAACAATGTAAAACTTTTACTTCAGAAGCTGCTGATGAAAAAATGCAAACTTGGATAAATATTTACAAAAAAAATCATTCAAACAACAGAGACGGTAAATGAACGGGGAAAAAAGAGCTTTTGTGATTAAGAGTCTCAGTTTTCAACTATCTCTTATCATAATGTGTTATGATATGATCAGGAGTTATCTTTCAAGACTCAATTAAAGCAATTAGAGCAGTATTGAAAGCCTGCTGAAGTAAATGCAGATATCATTGATGTCAGTTGACTTTGATTCTAAGCCTAATTGGCTACTTGTGGTTATTTTTTTCAGTTTTAAAATCTTATTTTCCGTGATAGAGTTTTCAGAATACAATTCCTTGCCCTTCCTTTGATTGTTTTTCATTTGGCCAGTAGTATATCTTCATTTCTTCCATTTTAAGCTTTGCAGGGTTTGATAAATATCTGTTCATTTATATTTTTCCTATCTACCAAAATACCAGTTTTAGGAAAGATAAGAGATATTTTTCTCTCTCCTTCAGCCTGGATTCTTCATGTTGCTGAGAAGCACTTGAGAAACTCCTGAGCTTTTTTAAAAGAGAATTTCTGAAAACTGTTGCATATACCCAGAACTCTTGTGAAGATGCAGAGCAAAGAGTGTGTAGTTGGCATGGAGGGTGAGATATTGTAGAGTGGTAAAAGGCAAGGACAATTCACAGCTTGGCTGGGATTTGGAAATTCTTGCTGCAGACCATGGAGGCCAGACCTCTAACCTGGTAATTCTCCAATTCTCATAACTTCTTCCTTCAGAGGGGACATGTGAGAATGTAATAAAAAGCTTGACTTTGCTCCTTAATACGTGTGTCAGTTTGAAAATAAAATAAGAAGTTGAGATAAATGCAATATATTATTGCAAACACTATTGTCCATCCTTAAAGTGTAAAGGCTTTTTGCCTGAAGTAGTAGCAAGTTAAACAGTATAAAACAATTTAATGAACAGATTTTAATTTCTGTATTAAAATTTGTTTATTGGACCAGTCATACGCAGCATGATGACATTAGAGTCTTCTTTTTGAGTACATTTTCTAACTCTCAGGTTGCTCAAATTTATGTGTCTGTATTTGAGAACTTGAGCAAGAATAGGGCAAATCATGCTTTATTATTTTAGAATGCAATACTCCTTTCTTTCATGGTTATGGCAGCAGTTTATATCTTCTAAATGCAGGAGAAAAAAGCATTAGTGCTTAATTTTTTATTTATTTAATTGTCACTTTGAAATCCCAAATTATTTTTCACTTTCGTAAAAGGATGAGGAAAAAAGAAAATTGTCAAGACACAATTTGTTTTGGGGTTGGCTGTCCATAAGGCTGTTTCCTGTATCAGTTGATGTGTGAAGGGAAAGTCTTCCATTTCCTCAGCTCCTGGATCCATCCCAATGCTTTCTGTTGAGTTGGCAGTGAGCAAAGTGGTCAGCTCACACCTTGGAGGCTTGTCAGCACTGCCAGCCTAAAAGTGTATTTACCTTTTTAACTGAAGAACTAAAGAGCAAACACAATGGGCAGTCCAGGCAGAGCAGGAGGACAAAAGCAGAGCTGCTGCCCACAGTTAATTTGGTTTATGCTGTTCTTAGAGCCACACCTGCTCATCTCTGCCAACTGCTTGCTCACTCCTGTTATAAAGGACAGTGGTACTTAACAACTGGGGGTGAGAATGCCATTTCTGGACTTCATCTTGACTAATACTTTTGTATGCCTCTCACTTAACCTTCGCTGATTGCTTTGTAAAGACACCATCTCTCATTCCCAAACTGAATTAAATGAGTTGGAAAACAGTATTGTTCTGTTTTCTTATCGTGTGATTTGCACTTGGTTGGAATGGCTGTGCAAGAAGCAAGGCTCTGGAAGGTAAAGCCCACTACTGGTCTTGTACTGTGCATGATCTGCATAAAGCTGAATAAAGCTTTTGTAAGGCATTAGCATAATTTGGAGGGGGTGGTGGTGGTGATAGTGGTGGTGTGTGTGGAACTAAACAGAAAACACTGAAAAGCTTTAGCATATGCACACTCTCAAGCATATTTATATTTAGGGGGAGGGTGGTAAGTATTCTGGACTGATGATGTGTTCCTTGTGTAGACTTGGAAAGTAAATGCCACTGTTTGGTCTGCTTCTGCTTTCCTATGTTTTTGAAGACACTATTTCAAACATGAAATGTCCCTATTTTCTATACTGTGTATTCTATTGTATTAGTCAAAGTGTCCTTTTAAAGCTACATTTCTGCTTATTATTTTTAAAGAAATCTCACTGTAAGGTAGTTGTCATTTAGAAAAAAACCAGTAAAATTCTCTGATGGAGGAAATAGGTTTTGGACACTCATATAGGAAATGTAATGGTTGATTGTCCTTCTTGGGAGTAACTGGAGCAGTTTGAGTTACTAATATGGCACATAACAAACTTCAGAGTATTTTTTCTTCTGAGATACTACATGGGAGTTTGCAGAGTAAATGAAATTAAGTTCTACTATTACAGTGGGAAAGAGCAAAAAGTGCCAAAACTATCCATGAAGGAAATAAAGTAAAGCTCTTAAAAGAAAGCCTTAGCTTATAGTATTTGCAGTGTAAATCAGTTACTTGAGAACAGTTAGTGCTAATAAATTAGCTTAAAATGCATTACAGATGAGGCTGGTATGTTTTTTCTCTTCAACTTCGATTGGATTTGTGCCTGAAGAGATATGGTGACATTTTTCAAGAACTTAGCTGTAATGGTTTTTGGCTAGAAATATTCTTCTACTTTAAAAAATACTTTAATGACCTTAACACCGTGCCTTTGTCATGCTGTTGTCAGGTCCAGGAGAGAAGACAAATACAAAATTTTATCAGCAGCTGGTTTGGCAGTACAGAGCTTTTCAATACTGTTCTATAAAAATACTTACAGGGATGTAATTACAATGGCATAAAAGAGCTTTTACTGGCACAGACTGCTTCAACTGAACTGTAATAGAGCTCTGTCTTTAAGAGCACATTTTACGTATTGTAAGATTCATCCAGATTAGAATGACTTTATATGTATCATGTGTCTTAGTAACCAAAATAAAGCCTGAGATATACTCAAGAAGTTTAGATTTTCTAACACAGATGAAGTCTATCTTCGCCTACAGTGATGCTCCCTTGCTGGAAAGCTCTTATATTGAAAATATCTTGATGTATTTTTTCATCTTTGTTGGTCATCTTCAGACTTGGAAAGGACTGCAGTAGTTACACTGAGCAAGAAAATGCATGAAAGAAGTAAGGAAATATACTGTAATGGTCACAATTTAGAAGAAGAGAATCTTTAAGCTACCTTTTAATATATGAAGGAAAAATATATTCATGGAAGAAAACTAAAAAAGACATTATTTGAAGTGAGTGTCTTAAAAATTCAGGTATAGATTAGTCTAAAAGGTTAAAATTAAAAAGAGACATGTATTTGGACAATGAGCTGTGACAGCTGTTACTGTTCTTTCCTTTTGTAAGGATATGACTAGAAAGATTGTTTATGTAAGTGGCTTGGCCTAAATGTTGTTACAGAATTTGTGCCAAATACATAAATTATTCTTAAGATACTTTGAGCCAAAATCTGTCTCCTTGATTGCCTAGGTGGGTTCTACTAATTTTAATGAAGATTGAATGTTTTAATTGAAGCACAAAATTGGGTCTCTGACACTGAGGTTGTTTCTATGTGAATGTGTAAGCAGTTTTAGGATACTTGAAGAGTACATTTCTCAGACGCATGCAGACTTTTATAGCGTTCCATTAGGCAATTGTAAAATGCAGAACAGAGGGATTATATTTCCTCAGTCAGGCATTATTCAGATGTTCTTAGATGTCAAATCCTGAAATATTCTTCATTCTCATGTATCTAAAACCTCTAGTCAAAACTTTTTGAGCTGTTCCCTAAAAAAGGTAGTTTTTTTCCTGATCTGACATGTAAAAATTGGCATTCACTATAAAGACTGAATATCTATTTTATGTTACAAGTAGTTCTGTAAACATTTTCAGTGTACTCAAAGTTTTGTCTCTAGGCAGTGACAACTTTTCATGGTGGTAGGAAACTTATATCTAACTGCTTTGTGGAGGTTAGTGAAAATAGAGATTTTTTTAATTATTATTATACATTATCAATTGATGCATTTATTCAAACAAATATAGGATGGTTTCCCTAAGGTGCTTATAAATTAAGCTCTAGCAATTTGCCCAAAGAAGTACTGTGGAAAAAATAAAAAGACAAGGACAATTTGCATGAATAAGCAAAAACTGGTGTCTTGATGGTTCCATATATAGACCTAAACATATTTGAAATGTTACACCAATATAAAATTCTATAAATTCAAATTGAGTCGAGGGAATAAATATGTGTAGAATCGTGTAGTGTGTAAAATCATGTGACTGGTGGTGAAACAGATTATATTTTGTCTTGTAGAGAAATCTCTTCCTGAGAAGTTTTCTATCTACTTTTCTGAGTGTTCTTATATTTAAGAAACAGAATACAGCTACAAAATTATTAATGTCTGCCTGAAATAGTTGTTACAGAAGTATTCTGTTTTCAGGAATATTCTGGAATATTATGGTTTCTGGGTAAGAAGTGGTTACTCAACACTGTAATTCTACCATGCCAATCAAATTAACAATACTTTGACCACTGATAGGATTTGAGATTCAGACACCTGAATTTTGAATTCTGTACAGTTGCTATGTGATGGAGATATCCAGACTGTTGTCAATAGGGATCAAGTTAGTAACCTCCAGAGAGATAATTATCCTGCCCTGTAGGAAACAACTGGATGTCATCCACCGGTGCTTCATGTGCCATTGACTGTATTGATGAGATTTCCTTCAGCTAATGACAAGTTCAGTCCCTGTCTCCCCTGTCTCATGCAGCTTAGATATCTGAGACTGAATCTTGCAGAAGGGCCATATAACAATATGGTTTGCACATGAACATCTGGTTCCATTGGAGCTTCTTTAGCAGTCTGGAGGCATCCATGTGGGGCTGGCAGGTGTGAGATGCCTAAGAAAAAGTGTTTGGCTTTCAGGAGTACCAGCTGGAAGCTAGTTGCCGTTATATTGGATATAGGTATCTCTGAATGGGCAGTGGTCCTTGGTACTTTCTTTCCTGATGTTTGATTTCAAAAGGAGAATTTAACTAATAAAAGAAAATCCCTAGAATATTTCATTAAAAGAGCTATAGACAAAATAAAGCTTTTAGAAAATAAAAAAAAATGGTAGTATCCTGACTGAGTGAAAAGCTGTAGTATTTGCTTACACATTAATTTACCCTCAAGGATTTACTGTAGTCCTTACAGATGACTTCACACAGAACGGTTTGCAGGACTGTTGGCACTGTTTTTTTGCCTTCCCACCCCCTTTTCTCTTTCCCTTATCCATTGTGCCGTTGTTTTTCTTCTTCCAGTTGCAAGGAGTCCTACAACCTGCCATCTTACCACTCCTGCCCAATCTAACCCTGTTTTTTTTGAGATGTATAGTAAAAAATATCATCCAGTTAGAGCTGCTGCAACTCCAGAGCTCTCAAGTAAAGATTTTTCAGAACTGTCAAGTTTTGCAGTTTACATTGACAGTAACTATAGACCAGCTCACAGCTACATGCTTTCTATACAACATTGAGCATTCTGGTACTCTTATCTAGACATGCCTTACTGTGTGATTTAGGATGCCTCTGAGCAATCAGAGGGAGTCAATTCCTGAGATTGGTGGCCACCTGCAATCTGTGCTGATTTAATCTGGAATTATGACTTCTGGTTCAGACCCTTTGGCTGTAGTTCATTAACTAGTGTGCCTTTCCTTGCATATATTTGCATAAAAAGGCAAGCTATCCATTTCGTCTGTCAGCATAGTGCTATGCAGTGTGCTGGTTTCAAGACAGTTGTTGTCTGGGGGCTTAATGCCAACTTGCTTCCATAATCTTACTCTCTGATTCCTTTGAGAATTTGCTCAAAAGTCCTGTTAAGATGAATGGTGGAAAACTAGGTGAAGCATTACATATCCCAAATGCCCACTTAACATTATTTTGCTGTGCTACAGCACCACCTTTATCACAATTATATTCCATTTCAAAGAGTCATAGAATCATTTAGGTTGGAAAGACCATCACATTCAAGTGTTAAAGATCAATTCATTATCTTTACATCTGCACACTATGATCACTCACTTTAGGATGTCTAGAAGTGTATTACTCTCAGTCTTTGCCTTTATGTGTTGCAGTTCATGACAGGAAACATCAGTGTGTTTGAATAACATTTGAAAGTGGTGAATAGTTAATTAAAATACACAGCTTCCAAGTTAAAGTTAAAAAACCCCCCATGCCTATTGAGTCACAATTCTAGAGTGTTTTTAGGAATGATGTGTGATATGTGTCAGCTAAATTTCAAATTTAAGAAAAGCTTTGGAAGAATTTTGCTTGCCCAATTATCAATCGACATTTGTGCAGTGATGAAATGTAGTGATGCTTGTTTGAGCTGCAGAGGTGGACTATAATGTTCACGTGCACTGAAAGCAGAGTGTGCTCCTGTGGTGCACTCTGTGACAATCTGGACAGCCAAAATGTCTTCCCTTCTGCCTTGGAAGTAGAAATGCCTAGTAGTCTGTCCCAGACTATTGACAGGGAAAATGTATCCAGCTCGATTCTTCCAGCACAAGGCTGAAGTTTGATTTAACATTTTATATTCTATGACAATTTAATCAGAACTATTTATTTATTAACTCAGCTGCCAGTTTGTCCTGCTTACGTCTCAACACAATAATGTTAACTTTCATTACTCAGCCTTGGAGGGAAAATCAGATATTACTTGGTTTTTAGACTGTAGTTTTATGGCTGGCTTAAGCTGTTTTAAGTTCAGGCTCTCAATTACAGAGGTGTTTACAGACTCCTCTCTCTTTCCTTTTTGCCCGAGTCCCCAACCCAGATATCTGATTTTTATGAGACTGCTGTGTGAGCTGAATGCAAAAGTTTGCTTACCTAAAAACTGGTCAGTTTTTCATCTAGAATGCCTCTTCTAGCACTATTGAAAGGAGTAGGCTAGTAGGAGCTAGTCCCAGTTCAGGACTGCCCCTGTTTTGATGGCATTATGGATTTAGATTTGCTTATGCTCATCACATAACCATAACCTAAAAGCCCATAACAATTAGAGATAAAGAAATTTAGTATGGATGCTTTAGTAGTAGTCTTCCTTGCTCGAGTGTAGCATGCATTGAAAAATAATAGGAGAAGGCATTTTTTAAATAACTTGAAAAGAATTTGAAACGAAATAGCTATTTTAGGTTACTTTGTTTAATTTTTTTCCTCCACTAATATGTGAAACTATCTAAACTTTAAAGTATTTCCAAGCAGCGTTTATGAATTATCATGTAAACTAAAAGGATTTTAGTAATTTAACATTTCATTAGACTGTGTTAAGATACATGAAGAGATTATTGTGAGAGGATTCACACTGTCTTTTCAAGATTCAATGAATACAATAGGGTTTCTAAACGTGAGACAGAAAAACATGCAGCATGTAGTGGGAATATATCTGAAAAAGCCAAGATATATGTAGAAAACTTTTTAGAATTTCCTGTAATTTTTTGCCTTCTTCTTCCTGTTGTACTTGGGATTAATGCAATTATGGCTTCTATTTTTATAGAATTAAACAATATTTCTATTACATAAATAGAATGCAATTCTAAAAGTACTTGTAGGAGCACCATATTTGTTATTGCTGGTCATCTTCACTGGTTTACTCTGAAATTTAAAAATATCCTTACTTATTGTCCTTAGATTTTTTTTTTTCCTTTCCTCTCAGATACTTGTATCATCAGTCTACTTTAGGTCAATAGATTTTCCATTAAAGCAACAAGCATAACTTCTGAGTACAAGGAAAACTTTCTAGAGTTACTATTATTAGAATGATTGGTCTATATTTAAAACTATTTAGGCCAGGCAATAAAATGTGAATCGCATGCTTCAGAGTAGGAATTTTTTTTTTTTTCAAGACAACCTCCTATTTTATTTTTCTGTTCCTTTTCCTCCCCCTTTTGCCATAATTGCGTGAAGAGGCATGCACAGATGCCTGCTGCCAGCGTGTGATGCTTAACCTGACCGTCAGAGCAGCCCCACAAAGGAAGGCTTTTCAGGTCCCCCAGTGAAACAACCACTGCATTTTATTGTGGCGTGAAATTAGAAGTGAAAAGCCCTATGGCTCTTGCTGTTTAGTAATGCGGAATATGTCGTTTCTGATGGTGATGGTAGTGCTGGGAGGGAAATGGAAAGCCAGGGGAGAGAAACAAAGTAACGATTTAGACAAAGAGGGCCTCCCTTTTCTTTTTGTTGTCTCTGATTGTTCGGTGTCTATAAAACCATAGAACTGTGGTGGATACAAGCAAAAAGAACATTTAGTTGTGGCTCTCTCGTTCAGAAATGTATGTGTGAATTTGCAGGGTGATGTATAAGGCGAGTCATCTGTTATCAGAAGAGTTCACTAGTTTAACTCATTTATAAAACGGCAACAAAAAATTTGACTTTGCTTGGAGGGAACAGCGCTGCTCTGACAGACACTTTAAGTTGCACAGCAAGATGGTGTTTATAACAAGACTGTGTGTGGTTTTCTGAAGCTGCCTTGTAACAGATTGGAAGGGGAAAGTGCCAGCTTGAAGAGGCTTTCCCTTGTCTGTTTAAAATGAAAAGAATGATGTTTTCTCAATGGAAATTCTTTACATATATAAAATGTCAAAATATTTATGCTCACTTTTACTTTAAAAGTATTATGTAATCACTAAAGCAAATGGTCAACTATTAGAAAATGAAAAGGCAGTTTATTAGAGACATTTTAGTACATAAGATAGCTTCTTTTTCATAGAATCATAGAATCATTCATGTTGGAATAGACCTGTAAAGTCATCAAGTGCAACTGTAGTTCTCCGTGAGCTGAGCACTATCACTACTGTTGGAAACAACTGGTAAAAGTCCATCTACATTTCTAATATCTGGAAGGGAAAAACTGTTAGATTTTGCAGCCTTGTGTTGTTAGCAGTAAATATTACTGTTATTTTTGTTCCATCTGCATAGAAGTGATGGCAGGGAACACTGGCCTGGAAACAGTAGGGACATACAGGTGGAAATTTTCTTACTGTGTTGCTTACTGTCTAAGTTCCAGGTGCAATCTTGGAGAAGCTTTAAAAGCAGAAAGGAAATGGTTGAGAGATCTATGACAGATTGGTGGAACAGATGCAAACATGAAAAATCAGTTTATTGGTAATTTGCATTGCAGGACTCTAGCCTGAAGAAAGTTCAGACACAGAAGCAAAACTGCTAATATTGTTTAATTCAGGGAGTTAATTTCATTGTTCATTAATACAGTAGCTGCACTGCCAAAGAAGTCTGTATGTTAGGAATAGCACAGAAAGAGGCAGGAAGGCACTAAGCAATTAAATCTATTACCACTATCAGAAAGAGTCTATTACATAGAGCTTCTTCATGTTTTTAAAGTGTATCACTCTTAGTTGGATGTAAAATAATTTATGCACTTTGTTGCAGTATATATTTTGTCTGTGCACCGGGCTTAATTTGCTGCTTCATAGCATTTTTCCAGTGCTGTGCCTTATATCTTGACAGGTGAAAACTCAGAATATGGAGATTTAGAATAAGGGCTAGGAAGAGATTTGAAAAAAACCCAAATTCATTGGCGCTTGGTGCAACACATAGAAGCAGGGTAGCAGAAGGATAGGGAAATGATCTTTGAGGCAACAGTTTGAACAGGGATAATTAGAAAAACAGTTTTAAGTCCGTAGTAGGTTGGTAAATGAGTCAAAGATGTGAAAAGAGAAGAGAGTGTAAAAGAGTATTATCTCTGTAGCAAAAACATGGTAGTGGAACAGCCATGGCACTGAGAAAGAGCCAAAATATTTGTACCTGTTACAAGCATTTCAAAAGAACTCCAGGAGGATCGAAGTGCTGCTAGGGCATACCCCTTCATGGTGAAAGGTTGACATTTAAGGCTCTTTTCTAGGGAAGAACTCATTGCTTATACAAGAGGAAACAACTTCAACAGAGGAGAGAAGGCTCCATCAAATACTCTGTGTTTAGGAGATTCATCCTCAGTGTAGGAGATTTGAGTTCAATTCATGTTTGAGTTCATGTTTGAAAATCAGGCAAAATAAGAGCTCCAATGGTTCTTTGGTGACTGTTAAACTTTAGGCTATGATGCAGAAAAAGAGAAGAAAGTACGTGTCCCAGTTTCATATGCTGGTACAAAACCCTGTAAACAAATTTTGACAAGAACTGGTCAGGAATGAACTAATGTTTGGGAGCCAATTTTCTGTTGACATCGATGGCCATGATTTTGTCTTGGTAACAAAGAATAGAAACATGAAAAGAGTCTTAGGATTATTCTGTCCTTTCAAACAAACAGTTCTGCTGGCAAAATTTGACATGCCAGACAACTGAGCTATACAGATAGATACCAAGCTGTCAGAGTTGAAAGTTGTTTTCATTCTAAAAGGATTATGGTTGAAACTGCTATGTTTTCAGCTGAAGTGTGATGATATGACTTTCCCTCTTTTTTTTTTTTTTTTTTTTTTTTTTTAAGTAACTTACTTCCCAAATATTTTATGTCAAAACAGTTCCGTTTTCAACACTTTCAGTGATTCTCGCCTTCAGTACATGTACAGTTTTTCTGGCAGCTTTTACTTTCTGTTTAATTTTGGGAATTAACAACAAAGGCTACATGGACTTCTAGAATATTTGACCTGAAGTTCTTGGCAATGATCTTGGTCTTTCTGGTGCCATAATTTTAGGAACAAAGCCTGTAATGCTATTTTGTATATTTAAAGGTCTGACAGACTTAACTGATATACTGTGACTAGCCCTTTCCCTATCTCTCTTCCAGGAAATACTGGTACTGTGCCTAGTGAGATCCTATAGGTCATAAGGCTTCCATTTTTTGCTTAGGGTATTGAAGGCATTCAGTAACTCAAATTGCTAACAGTTAATATTGTAGGACTGGCACCCTGATGTTATGTACTGAAATGAGCTGGACAATTAAGAAAAATAAATGTTTCAAGCTCATGTTTTTGTTAGATAACCAACAATTGGTCTTTGGAATGTTTCTTTCACTCTAAGTCCTAATTTGATACTAGTGAGTTTGCATAACCATGGAGAGTGGTAATGCCTGTCTGTGTGTGTGCTTTCAGTCCCTCCACACCCAAGTAAAATAAATACACACCAAATGCAGCTATTTGCTGTAGCTGCTTAAACTACACTGCTCAACTTTGCACCCAGGTGAATTTCTCAGAAATGTTCCACTCTGCTCTGAAATAACCATTTGAATGACCAGACCACTCTGCAAAGTGCTGGTAACAGATAGGAGACAGTTGCATCTAAACCTGCTATAGTTTGCTTCACTAGATATGTTTCTAATCCTTGTATGTGGCGGAGTGAGCAGAGCTGTATTCAAGGTTTTGACCACATCTCTGCTAAAGTAGCAAAATAGAGCTTCAAAGAAATGTGTCAGTGCATTGTCCTGCTCTTACTTGTTTGGATATTATTTTGAACTTTTTTTTCCTATGTCCTTCAGAATTTTGTAAGTAGAAAACACTATAGGTATGTTCTGCATGGCTTGATGAAGTGAAGTTTTTAGTGGGCTGCTGAGACACTGAGAGTCCCATCTGCAGAAACATTTCCTCTTTATTGAAAGCACATTTCTTGGATGTGAAACCAGAAGTTAAACTTTTTAATGCTGGTTTAAAAATCTAATTTTAAAAAGTATTTTTTATCTAAAGCAAGTGATATGTCTTCAGTTCTATATTTTACCTGCAGGTTGTATATGTCATCCTCCTTAGATAAGGATTATTAAAAATAAATCTCAGTTGCTTATATAATATGGTTTGTGTCTCTGTAACACAGTTTCATTATTCTTCTCATAAGGGATATACCAAAATCTGCCAGGAGATAAAATTGTCATTCCTCTTGACTAAGGTTACTGCTGAATAGCTTATGCTCCCTCTCCCTCTTATGTTTTGATGTTAGAGCTCAAGACAGAATGCTGTAGTCCTACAACCTAACCCTTGGCCCTTTTAATGCCAAGTTACTTTGCATGAGGTCCCGTGTGAATTAACCAGTAAAGTCTCTTAGGGTGTTAATCTCAGACTAATCCCAGCCTGCAGGTGCACCCTTGTGAGGTGTGTTACAATGTAATGTGATGGTGGCTGTGTGGCTGCTGTTTCTTGTCCCTATCCATTCCTAATTGCTGCTGTAGGACCCTGGAGGTTTGTGCTTCATTGTTTTACCTTGCAGTTGTTGAGGATTCAGAATAGTTAAGGTAGCTGTAACTGCACCTCCAACAGAGACACCATTCCCTTCATTTCTGTGCCAGCCATTTTGCTTTTCATTGTTCTGAGAAGTAGACTTCTTAAAAATACAAAGCAATCATTACTAGCCCCAAAACATAAGATTACACTGTCTGAATGTTGGTTACAAACGAAGGATTTTTCTTTTTCTTTACATATAACGTTTATTGGTTAGAATAAAGTAGTACTTGCAGATGATAAATCCCACATTAGCAACCTGTTCCTTATCATCTATCCTACCACAATCTATGTCAGGGTATCATCGATATAGAACAACAAAGAACACATTTCAGGAAATCTAAAACCCCCTAACTGTTTAAAACCTGAGACCTGGCTTTCATTCAAAACCAGCTCTACAATTAGCAATACTTTCAGACAGTATCAGCTGGGTTCCCAGTGTACATGATAATGTCACAGAATAACCCCAACTGTAACTAATTTAATTAGGACTTGATCCTCGAATACAAAATCACTCCTTTTCACCAAATCATGATGCTCACTGACCTGCGGGAGAGAAAACAGGCAACACAGACAGGGAGCCATTCTCTGTCATTTAACCCTTTTGTTTATTCAGTTACAAAGGAAATAAACTACTAGTGTAATTCTCATGTGAACCTCTTTAGCATAAACAGAGGAGTAGCTCCAGGTAGCCTCATGAAACTACTATTTTACACAAAAAGATTATGTTTCACAGTTGTTTCTATTAGGCTTTCAAAGTTTTGAAGATATGTAAACCTCTCCCAGTCTACTTTGTGTAACTGAATTTTAGGAGTTGGTTGTGGTTTAAACTGAGCTGATAACTAAGCCCCACACAGCTTCTCAAGTCAGTTCCCCCCATGATGGGATGAGGACAGAGATTCAGAAGAGTAAAAGTGGTAAAACTTGTGGTTTGAGATAGAGAGTTTTATAGGTAAAGTAAAAGTTGTACATCTGAGCAAAGCAAAACCATGAATTCACTCACTGCTTCCTGTGAACAGGCAGGTATTCAGCCATCTTCAGGAAAGCCAGGCTCCGTCACACGTAACAGTGACTTGGGAGGACAAAGGCCATCACTCTGTATGCCCTGCCCTTCCTTCATCCCCATCATTATGTGCTCAGCACCATGCCATGTAGCATAGGATAGATATCCCTTGGATCAGTTAGGATCAACTGTCCCTGCTGTGTTCCCTCCCAACTCCTTGTGCACCCCCAGCCCTCACTGGTGGGATGGGGTGAGGAGCAGAAAAGGCCTTGATGCTGTATGTAAGCACTTGTAAGCACTGCTCAGCACTAACAAAAAACATCCCCATGTTATCAACTCCGCGTCCAGCACAAATCCAAACTATATCCTGTATGAGCTACTGTGAAGAAAATTAACTCTATCCCAGCTTAAACCAGGACAGAGCTAAAATGTCACACTGAGTTCTAGAAAGCTGATGACTAGTGCTCTGATGATTCACTCTGCTAATGAGGGAGGAGAGGGAAAAGAGGGAAGCAAGAGACTACCTTGGAGTAAAATGGATCTCACAAAATGGCTTCTTGAACAGCGTATATCAACCTGCAAGCTAATATGACACCTACTGATTCTGCAGTTGAACCCTTCTCTTTGGGTTCATGGATTTTTTTCAACCTGTGTAATTGACTGATTTTTTAGGTCAGCTTTATTTCTAATAGTTTATTTTAAACAAGATAGATGTGTTCAGTGAGTGCCTGGCCTGATAGGGTGTGTGAGCACCTGAAATGGCTTATACCTGCAGTGCTGCAATGTCTCATCTTTGGCAATGAGACATCGGATCGCCCACAAGCTGAGTGCAATGCCATGTGATACCATGAGCCACTCACATGGAGCAGTGCTCATGTGAAACCTTTGAATCAGTTGAGCTGTCCAGCGTGAGTTTTGGAGAGCATTGGGAATGATCTAGTGGGGAAATGAGATGAGATCCTGCCCATGTAGGATTCTTCACTCTTGAAATTCTCACTGCATGTAGTGCTGTTTACCTGAGCTTTTGATTTTATGAAATACAGTCACACCTGTGTTTTTTGGGGAAGAGATTTAAATTGGAGATTAAAAAATATAGAACAGGGATCGTTAATAGTGTAACTTCAATTTCAGAACCAAACACTTCTTTCATTTTAATATGCAGAATGCAAGTAGTGTGCTGTTAATCTTATATCCATCTAAAAGTTTAGGAGGACATGAATTAACACAGGAGAGACAGATGTATAAATAGACTTTTATAAAATGAATTGACAAAAAATGATGTACATTCCTCAAAGGGGCAGCCAGAGACCTAATATTTTTTCACCAAGCTAGGATGCTATTCATTGGTTTGAACTAGGTATATGCACAGCCATGCATTTGCTGTTCTTTAGAAATCTCACAGTGTGATTTTTGAGAAACAGAAAGATGTTTAAAAAAATCTTTAAAACATTAAAGATGTGTAAAACCCCTAACTATCAAAACAGTTATTTCTCTCTTGCTGCCTGTATCTGTTTTACATTGTGTTTACTGCCACTGTGCTGAGATTTCCAGATTCAAAAATCACTTTTCTCATGGTTCTATTGGCTGCAATCATAAATGTACCCATCACAAAATCATTCTCTCTAGGACTGATGAGCACGATATTCTCCTTTGATTCTGGATAAATTCCTGACCCTGTTCTCTACTAGTGTCTGATAGTGAGCAAATGTATTTTTCAGGTACTTGTTCTCATGCATGGCCAGTTATTAGGAGAATGTAGAGTGAAAGATGTTTTGTTTCTTTTCTTACTCCCAACCATCTAAGTTCCATTTAATTAAGTTCATAGGACAACAAAGCACTTTATATATTATATATATATATCTATATATAATATAGATATAATATACATAGTATATATATATATATAAAAAATATATATATTTATATATTGTATATATATTGTAAACATAAGCCATTAATTTCCGACCTTGTTTTTGGGAGCACTGGGAATGTTGAATTGTAATGAAAAGAATAAATATATTCCAGCTGTAGCACTTAGATACCATTGCTTTTACAACCGTTTGCATTTGACTTGGTTTGCACTCTGATGAAGTAAAAAGCCTTTTTAGACAAAAAAATTGTGGGTAGTCTCTTCTACTCTGACAGAAATAACTTTTTTTGCTGTTTAAATAGTTAAAA
>VXBB01002179.1:67882-79542 GCA_013399915.1 Illadopsis cleaveri | reverse complement strand
ATAGTAATTTAATAAATATGTATTTCAGTACTTAAATTATGTTTTGCAATTCATTAGATTCTGAAAAGTGCTGTGTTGGTGTAATTCTCTTCCATTCAGGTCAAAGGCATAATTTCCTAAGCAAAAGTGTTAGTAGACTTATTTTGAAAACGCCTTTACTAACTAATGTAAATGACATGCATCATATGCCAATCTCCTGGGTGCTTTATTTATAGATTAAAAATTAGAGCAGAAAATAATTCTCTAACATGGCCCTTAAATGCACTTTTTTTAATAGATGAAATACAGCCCAAAATATTTTAAAGCAATCACAACCCTTTTTCCTTGAGTGAAACTGTATTTTGTTCTTGTTTCTAATTTTATGCAATCTAAATATCAGCAGGTCTGTAGTATTATATTGTACATAGATTTGTACCTATGTGTGCATATGTACACACACCCTCCCACCCCTCAAATTTTGAGGGATGACAAATACTGGGGTGTTTTCTATTAACAATTGTTTTGGCTTTTGATACAATTGCTTAGTACTGAATAATAACTCTGCAGCAGTTTGGATGAAGAAAAAAAGCCTCCAGCTTCCAGATTTAAGCACTGGGGTTGATGAAACAAGCTCTCAAGCAAGATTTGAGTTATCAAGGCTGGTGTGATTGGCACCATCATCTTCTGATGAGTGCCACTGTCCCATAATATTCAGTACTGTGTTTCACATCTCATCCTGCCTCAGCAGTGCAGAGCCCATGTGGTGCCAGGGCAGGGAGAGTGATGGCTCCAAGGGACCAGTGGCACCTGCCAAGTGGACTGCTGGGATGCTCCCTGTGCCACTGCCCTGCTGCCTGCTGGAGGTCTGCCATCTACATGCCTCAGCTTAGCTCCTCTGGGAAGGTGGCTATGTCTGCAAGGTATTTTTTATTAGATAAAGTAGAGCCCAAAGCAGCTGCCAGCTGCTGCATTGCCCAGATTCCTCCTTATCCTGAGTCAGATCACCAGACAGTGGGAGGGATCTCAGATCTCAGCTCATTTACATTATAAATCAAGGACNGCCAGCTGCTGCATTGCCCAGATTCCTCCTTATCCTGAGTCAGATCACCAGACAATGGGAGGGATCTCAGCTCATTTACATTGTAAATCAAGGATTCAAAGGTGAGACCTGGATCAAAGCTTTCGATGTTTCCAGCTTACCACTTCAGGGAAACCTCATAACAGGTTGGCCAAGAGGATAACTTCACAGACCTGTGTTTGTGAGGTGTTCTCATCTTTGCTAGTGTAAGGTTGATAACCATCTCTGTAGCAAGGCAGTTCCAGATCTTCTATTGGCAGCATTTTTGTCTGCTAGAAGTTATTCTTCACCCAACAAAGTACAATGGTACAGCTCCACTAAAGGCAGGCAGGCTTCTGCATCTACCTGTAGTGCCAAGCTAGCCCAGTGCTCTTAGGACTCCTCATCCAGCAGGAATAGGGAGATTTTTTTTTTTGTTTAAGTGTTTAGGTAAATGTGTACCCTAATCAGAGTCTGTAAGAGCCTATGCAGGCCTTATGACAGACTCCATCATCTCTTTCCCTTGACACATTCTGAGAGGAGTTGGGCTGCAGGGTTCTGCTGAGCCCTGGTTCATTTTGTCCATCTTCCCTTCGAAGATGCCCATTGTCTCTGCCTGCCTTGAGGCAGGAGGTGCTGAGGCCCAGTGGAAGTACCCTGGGCTGTGCTGAGTGACTTTTGGAACGGAGACAGCTGGATGAGGTGTCAGGTGCTGGAGCCTTACTTGCATTGGAAACAAACACCTGGAACAAACCTGGCAGTCTTGGGCATCACTGACAAAGTCGCAGAATGGTCAAAATGTTGCTCATTTTCTCTTTAAACCACTTATACCTCAGTAATTTTTGGACTAAATTTATTGAACAGGAGAGCTGTAAAATGACATGACAGAGGAATTGGGCTCAAATGTGCAGTATCTACAGCACAGGAGGAACAACACTGTGGGATTAATTGAATTTACTGACTTCAGCGACATTTTGTAATGTATCCTTCTAATTAATCTGTATGCAACATATTGTGAATTTTGAGGAGCTAGAAACTGAGTCTAAAATGCCAAAATATATAATGAAAATGCTTAAGTGGTATTTTTTTCCTAAAATATGTAACCTCTGTGACTAATGGTTTTATTACATTTTAAGGCTTAGTTGCTAGTAAGAGAAATGCTTAATTCTTAAAACACTATTGTTTTTACTACATTGATGATACAGTTGTATCACTGAGGTGCAGACTATATGTATTCATGTTTGGTTTTGAAGAGCATGAATGCATATTGATCCAATCTAATACTGTGCATAGGAGGAAATTACATAAATATTGCATTGCGTGTCAAAGGCCTTTTTGCTCCAATAAGTATCTTTCCACTGTTATCAGGAGGAGTAGGTACTAGTAGCTCCCAACAATGCTAGTATTTCCCAACATTTTAACAAAGGAAGATAAAAGGTTTCTGGATGTGAATCTGAATTTATGGTTCAGCTGTTGTAAATGCTCTTAACAGTGTGATTTTTCTTTATGCTGTGTGAAGTTTAGCTCTGTATCTCTGCTCTCTGCATAACCATTGCAGCAGAAGTGGAAGGTGAAGTAATGATAATATGGTACTTGAAATAAAGTGATTTTGCTAACAGACCAGTGAACATTATCTATTTATACAGAAACAGTGTTTTAACCTCTACTGAGTTTACTCCATAGCTTGATGGAAGAGTTTCTTGCTTGGGAAGGCAATGTGCCTGTCTAATCTTCAGGCTGGTCAGTGAGGAGAGGATTTCACTTTCTGTAGTTTAGAGTAGTGCTTTTGATATTGTCTCTGTGATCCAGGAATGTGGTGTTAAGTGGTATTGAGACCTACATCCAGTAAGTTGGAAAGTAGGATGGTATAATCCTAATGGAACAATTTAATCTATTGCCTTATACTGTAAGAAATACTGAAAATATTTCTTGTAATCTAACCATGACTTCTCATGACCTTGTTCTGACACCATGACTCAATGACACAATTCTATCCCCAGGAGAAGTGGATTATTAACTTCCTGTGGACCGAAAAACTGGAGAAGAAATAAGGTTATTTGTGGTTGTTTGTTTCCTTCTCTTTCTGACACTTCTTTGCCTCCTGATTCTTCCTAGTGCCTGGAGCCCTGCAAAGAGTCCTGGGACCTAAAGAAAAACCATTGCCAAAGCTTCTGTGAGGTAGGTCAGCCCAAGGGCACGCTTTCTCACTTTGTTTTAGCAGTCTCTTTAATTTAAATTACTAGTTTCAATGAGACAGCTGAAAACCGTGGTATTTTTGCAGCATTTACCTTCATTTGAAAGGATACACATTTAACAATGTGGCCATATTAATTTTGAGTTTGAAAAGGGGTTTTTTTTCTGACCAGGTGATTTATCTTGACTTGCACTATGAAAACCTGATCCAGTCACACTTATATGGCATCTCTCAGAAGGTGCAATTACATACCTCCTCTAATATACTATTTCTACCACTTGCCCTTCTATCTTTTCTGGCCATGTGTAAAAAAGACAATCTTTGTTTAAAAGATAAAATGTTACTGTGTGACAAATCTTTCTGCAGGATAGCCAGAACAGATGACTTTTCTGTATGTGAAAGTCACTCTGATTTATAAAAGAGTAGTTCCCCAGGAGTAATTGGATTGAAGTTCAGAAGACTAATATCAAAATATGTAATTATTCAAGAACAAATATTTTGAAAACTATTTTTGAACCATCTATCAGAATAATCTGTGAAGAAGCAAACCTGAATCAGTCGAACTAGAACAAAGAAGGAGATTTTTTTATAGGATTAGAAACATGGCTCTGAGATGGTGGAAGTGATCTGTTGCAGTCCTCAAGTGTTTTTTAGTTGAAAATGGAAGTATCAGCTCAATAGAAAGTTGCCTTATTGTAAAAAAGGTTCAAATATATTCAAGTCTACGAAGGTGAATTCTTAGGAAGACTTTAATCTTTCACTATAAAAAAATAGGAGTGACCTTACTTGATATACTGATATTACTGGTACACTGATTTAACTCCTCTCTCTTCACTGTGGGCACTTTTTTTCTGGTATAAGAGAATGTTCTATGTTTAAATTATTTTAAGCATCATGAAGATGATTAGGAGGAGCTGTAATTTCTACTAAAAAAATTTTAGATGCAACAATGTGTTAATAGGGATTACTGAATTAGTGATTTATATAGTAACAGCAGAAGACAAAATAAAGATTTCTCATGAAGACCAGGCCTTGTAAGAGTTTTTTAACCCAGATTATTTGCTATTTTCTCATATGCAAAATTCTAGACTACTGTAAAAAAGCAGTTTTAGTGAATCTAATTTGTGTTATTGTATATTGCTCTTCACTCAGACTGTATGTTTCCAGATATGGGTGAAAATATGTATAAAATTGGTTTAAAAGGAAAACATTTGTAGAACACAGTTCTATTGTAGTTAAAAACAGTGAGCATCTTTCTTTGATTAGTGTTTTGTGGTTAAAGCTAAATTTAGAACTTCAAAGGCCCATAATGAGGAGCAGCACATTTAGCAGCTAACTGAAAAATGAGCTGTGAAATAGGGTGAGGAGGAGAAGCCTTGAGGACGTATTATGCCTCAGGGTACTATAACATTTTTAATTAAGTAGCTGCAAATTTGTGATGTTTTAGGATTTGAAATTAGCTTCAAACACAAAAGCCAGGGACCAGTTTCCTTTCTCTCAGACTCATGTATACTCAATAGACATTGATTGAGTTAAATGAGGCTATTTTCCTGTGAGAGTGTTTTCTATCTTCGTGGGTTTTGTAAAAAATCTGGAAGCAACAATTTAGCTTTGTGTTTGTCAAAGTCCCTGCTTCGTGTGTTACTTCTTGTCTACCAAATGAGTATACTGCTGAAGGTTAAAGGTAGCCTTATGTATGAGGGACAATTTATCTGACTCCTTGGTTTGGGATTTTTTTTTTTCCCCCTATAAATTTACTTTCCTGCTCGTTTAGCTTGTTAAATGGTTAACCATGGCATCAGGTGCATTCCAGTGGAGGGAACAGCAGTGCATTTCCAAGAGTCACCAGGGTCAGTAGGAGACATAGAGACTGCTCCTTTTTGCAGCATTAAGGCTGGTTAAAGCCTGTAACACCCAAATCCATGCCTGAAAGCTTGGTCCAAAATTCTGGACTGTTCTGTATGAAAAGATGGGAGAGGTAATGTAGAGATACATTCTTGGGCCACAGGGAGTTTAGAGAATAAATAGTCTGTGAAACACCTGGGCCTCTGTAGTAGCTGAGTCTTCCTCATTTTGGCAGAGGTATGACAGTAAAAACAAAGTAAAACATATGAATATGGAAGAAGTTTCAGAAATTACATGGCTAGTCAGATATAGAGAGTGGGTTGTAGCTCCTGGGTATGCTTAGGAACCTGTAAATCAGATCTGTCAGGGTGGAAGGTTTTTGGTTGCTCTCGCATGGAAAGGCCAGCTACAGACAATGCCAGTTACATTCCACGGTCATTCTGAGGGAATCACTTTAGCTGGTTCTGCACCAAACTAAAAAAGAGGAGATGTAATTTCCATGTCACACACTATATTCTCCCAGGGTTGTAGAAGCTATGCTGTTTTAAGTGGACCTTGCAAATCTCTGAGTATTACATATGCTGTAAAATGTCTATGCATTGAAGCACCTTTTTAAATATCTAGGACTAACTTTCTCAAGTAAGTAGCATTCAATTTGATCTTTAATCAAGCTTATTTCAAAGCTTATTTTAATTTGTATTTTCTGCTCACCATTTTTTTACGAATGCAGTTCCAATTCTATGAAGAATTATACAATTACTAATATGCTGGCAAGAACATTAAGATGCTGCAAAATCCTCTCCTAGCCAACTTAGTTCAAACAGTATAATGAAACAAGATTTCCCTTATTTATCTAGAGTGGCATTACATCAGATATTGTGGGGAAAGTGTTGTAAAGTACAGAGGAAAGAATGTGGGGTAGTCCAAAAAAAGCAGACTGTCTGACCATTGCTTCCCCTTTGTTTTGGGAATGTTTTTAATCTGTCATTGAGCAACTTTATAGCCAGTCAATATGAGGAAAACAAGGGAAAGCTGGCAGATATAAACAACATTGTTCCATTAAATATGGTGGTCTTACTTGAGGGAATTCATCATTCTGTACTTGGAATGCTTTTTTAGAAGTGGCTTGAATATGTAAATATTCAGGGATAGTCTTGCAAAAGCTGAAAATCTGAATAATCCTTTAGGAGGTCTTGGAAAATTTATAACATTTTTTCTTTGGTGGGGTTTGGTTGGATTTTTTGGGTGTGTTTTTTNTTTTTTTTTTTTTGGGGGGGTTTTTTTTTTTTTTTTTTTTTTTTTTTTTTTTTTTTTTTTTTTTTTTTTTTTTTTTGGTTTTTTTTTGGTTGTTCCTGTTGAAAGCATACACTTCTTCTGTTTTCCTTTTAGCCTCTCTTTCCCAAGAAGAATTATGAATGCCTAACTAGCTGTGAATTCCTTAAGTACATCCTGTCTGTGAAGCAAGGGGACTGCCCAGCACCTGAGAAGGCCAGTGGTTTTGCAGCTGCCTGTGTTGAAAGCTGTGAAGCTGATATTGAATGTTCTGGAGTGAAGAAATGCTGTTCCAATGGATGTGGTCACACGTGCCAAATTCCAAAAAATCTGTACAAAGGTAGAGATTATTAATATGTACTCATACTGGGCTAATAACTTCAGGCCATAGTGAAGTCTCCTAGTAAACCAGAACTTCCCTTTGCTGGGAGTTTGGATGGATGGGAAAGAAAAGGAGAGGTACCTGTGGAGATGTGGCTGCACAGTGAAAGGGTAGAAAACCAGAGAGAAATGTTGCTTAAATTTCCGATTTTTTCCCCCTTGTGAAGCCCATGTCTGGAAATCTGTGGAATGCAAATGTGTGGCTATTATGAGTCATCTTAAGCAGAACAAACTGTCAATTTAGGTGAAATCTCACTTAATTTGATGCGGATGAGAGAGAATGCAGCAGAAAATATTTAACGATTAACAGTTCAGGTCCTATTAATCAGAAATAACATTTATGTCTACAAGCCAAGCAGATGGGACTACCAAATAGGAACTGTGAAATAATCTGGTAAAAGAAAAAATCAACACAGAACAACATAGTGAACGATTATAATATCCACATATCGATGTATATTAATTAATTATTTAAATCTAAGGCAATCTTATTCAAAAATTTTTAATTGATTTGAGATCTGAGATTCTGTGAATAAACCTTTTCTTTGACATCCTTTGAAAAGAACGCATAAGCTATGAAATTTTTTGCTTAGACAAATTCCAGATTTTAATTTACTGGAATTTTAAAAAAAGCTTTATGCAAGGAAATATTTAAAAAATGTTCTCCTAATGCAGAAAAATAAGCATTTGCGAAAAGAATATTCTTGTTCCACATGGTTGGTGTTTTTGTACAAGAATCAATCCTTCTCATGTCAGTGATAAAAAATAAATATTATTCAGTTATTCACCTATTAATCAGATAATGTGGGTTCTCTGTGGGAGCCTAATCAGCCAAACTCTGATCTAAGCCCCAGGCTTAGGTCCGAATCCATGCTTATTTCTATGTGTGGATGGAAATATGATAAAATAGGTAAAGAAGATGGTGAATTTGTTTTTAAGTTCATTATTTTAACTAAAATGTTAATAAATCTTTTTCAGTGTGTGCAGAAGGGAAACCCTCTTGTTTGCAGGATACTTTAGAGCCTCTTTAAAACTTTAAGGAATTAGTACACCAGTACGTAGCGCCTTTGAAAATGAAAGTTACTAAAATGGATCACTTTTTTATTTCTTTTGTCTTATTGAGACAAATGACCAGAGTGGTAAACGGGCATTCATGTTGTATATGTAATGATTTACATGATCAAGCTCCATGTCACAACTGCAAAGCATTCCAGTAAATGTAATAACTGGAAAAGATAAAGACAAACAAATAAATAAAACAAGATTAAATGCTGGTGGAGCTGACACAACATATGACAGGATATGATACATTCTGAAGGTCTCCTCTGTTTGGCCTGATTAAATGGGAGCAGAACTAACCTTCCCTAACATCTTATCACCGATCTGCAGGAGGTGCTGGCTTGTAAGAGCATATATGTCTTGGAGAGGAAGGGCAAGCTCAATACCCTACTGCCTGCTCAGCTGATGAATTCAGCTAATTAGCCTCTTCAACCTGTCTTCCTGCAACAAAAGACAAATAGAAGTGGAGCAGGCTTGCTATTCATTTCCTCCAGGGGTAAATGACCTTCCTGTCACTAAGGAAGAGCAAACTCTGCAAGCATGACTAAGATCTAGTGAATAAGTTCAGTACTTATTCTTATCATTCTGACAGCACTCACAGCTTAAAAATGAACTCAGACTGAATTTAAGAGTCTGCAGAAGTTTCTGTAGTTTTACTGTTGATCAAGTGCTGGAGATTAGTTACAACAGTAGATATAAAATTCACATGTCATTTGCTGGATTACCAAACTGAATCTGCCCTCTAGTACTGAGTGTTAAAGTCCAATCCTAAAAAAATATTAATGTAATTACACTGCCCTTAAAGACATATATTGCAAATGTTTTTGGATTAATGTAAGAAGTATTTTTTCATCTCTGTTGGGGGTATTACTGATTGGTTATGTAGTCTTCACACTTATATGTCACTTTAGTGGAGATATCAAATGTTCTCTTCTACTCTTCTATCATTGGCCTCATCCCCCTTCTTTACACTGTCCCAAATGGTGAAGGACTTGAGAAAGTGTCTCTGCAGATCTGTGTGAAAAAAGGTAAATTGTGAAGGGAAGATTAGGACATTCAAAGGATCTGATGGTGTGGCAAGATTATAGTAGGATAACTGGGGTCAGATGGTCACCCATAGTTTAATGACTCTTCATGCTTAAAGAAAAATGGTTTTGTATTATAAACATAATGCAGAGTTTTAAAGGTGTCCATCTCTGAGTCCTTGCAGAACTGTCTTTACAATTTTACTGATGCCATGGATATACCTTTTCAAAGCCCTCCATGGGAACATTTTGAATTCTGGTGGAACCAATGTTTAAAATACAGGTTTTCATGACAGACCAATGTGCAGTTACTTCTCATGGCACAGAGATGCATGTGCTGTTTGTAAGACACCTTAGAAATATTTTTCCTGGACTCTGCTATTGCACACACACAATGATCAGTGATTTGAATTCTTTGGTTAAGCACTGCAGACTTTGGACTAATGCAGACTTTGGAGCACTGCAGACTGAGGACTGATTTGTTCCAGCATGAAAAAAGGGGCTGACCATTTACATAATAAAAGGCACATTGAAGAGTAATTGGATCTTCACATCTGGATATTAGACTGATGGTGCTGGTTCTACAAAAGTATTTTAAAATGCACTTGTGCTCTGCTCCATCTGCATGCGATTACGTAACACCAGAGAGGCTGAGATACTTGCAATCACGTGAATCCAACTGCCCATAATGCAAAGCAGATGGAAGTTTTCTTAACATGTAAATTGTGGGATTATTGTGTATCATAACTAAAGAAGGATTTGCAAGTGTGGAAATCCGAAGTCATGTTCGTTATGTTAGACTGAGACTTTAGGCTGTAGAAGGATATCCAGGGTGTAAACGGCTGTGATAACCAAATTTACGTACTGTATTTTTTTTCTGGTGAATTTTAGGTTTCTTGAAGATTTACAAGATCATGTTCATTTACTTGTAGCTACTTGTATGCTCAGATTTACAAAAACACTTCTTAAAATATAAAAGTGGTTTGTTCACCTGAGGAAATTTTGGTACTAAGTCATCTGTGGGGCACTGAGTAGGAAACAATTTCTCTAACCAATACATAGAGCTGGCCTTATGTGGACAGTCACTGAAACAACAAAATAACTAAAGTGCATATGATAACTTGCAAAGAATGTTTATATGTCAACACAGAAATCTTATTTGTGAAATATCCTCAAGTGACAAAATGCTGCACACTCAAATGTAAGTGTTCCTAACATCTGTCTAGAGAACTGTATCTAACACTTGATTTGTTGATTTAATCAAAAGATGCCAGTTTTGAAGCGTTGTTTTTTTCCTTCAAGCTACTGCTGATGTTTTCAAAAAGGTGATATTACTGGCAGTATAACAGAAATAACTGTTCTTTGGTGTCACAGTGTTATGAGAAATTACAGTAATATTTTAGAAATACACGTTTTTCTCTGAAGTGCAACAATATGACAATATACATTAGATATAACATATCTATTCCAACATATGTTGCAATTACCTTTCCTAGCTCTTTATGGAAGAGTGGAGAGTGACACATCATGCAGTACAGCTGCAGCATGTGAGTCAATAAGATCATGCAGCCATGGAGAAGCAAACAGCTTTCTTAAGTACATCAGACTAATGTAAGATGTATGAAATGATCACACTTCACTGGTCTGCACTCCTAAGAGATTAGACGCAGTCTGTGTCCAGTTTTAGGCTTGACTCTGGAGGAGGGCTGTTGGGCAACTGGAGATCTCCAGAGGCAACTGCAAGAATGAACAGAGATCTGGGAACACCGATTTTAAAGGGAAATGGAGTGCACTGTGGTTATTAGACTGGAGAAAAAAACATTTAGAAGCATGATGACAGTCTTATGGTACATGAAAAGCTTCTCCACAGGTAAAAGAAAAAAATCTATTCTCCATGATTCATGAACATCCTGGACTGGTATTGAGTTTATGATGCAGCTGAGGAGACTAAACAAGGCAGTGCGAAAGCTTTCTTGTAGAAAAGGTAGAAAAGTAGTGAAACAGACTACTATGTGATGCGATGGAAATTTCGTTATTAGATGTGTTTAAGGATAAATTGGGTGAAAAACTGAATAACAGGTATAGCTGATTCTGCTTGGGATCAAAGGGGTCTTACTCCCAGTAGTATTGGGCAAATATTTTCTGTAAAGTCAGTTTTAGTTTACAACTTTCACATCCTTCAGTTTTTTAATGAAATAAAGAAATAAATTTGAAGATTTTTTTAAAAACAAACTTTAATGTTAGCAGAGATGGGTTAGCTAGGAACACTTCTGAAACTTTCATGCTTATCATTCCTCCCCTTTTGGCCTTTTGTCTGACAAACAATTTTTTTTTTTAATTGTTTGTTATACAACTTCATCTACAAATGGCTTAATCATATCTACTAAATTACTCATATATTTTTATCTGTGTGTTCCTACTTCCAGGTGTTCCACTGAAACCCCGGAAAGAATTAAAATTCATAGAACATCAGTCTGGAGACCTGGAGGTGAAATGGTCTTCAAAATTCAATATTTCCATTGAGCCTGTGATCTATGTTGTTCAGAGGAGATGGAACCAAGGAATCCATCCAAGTGAGGATGATGCCACGAACTGGCAAACTGTGGCACAGGTCAGTTCTTTGTAGGCAATACGGATCAAGTCTCAGAATGTAATAAATCTCTTGAAAAATGTAGGATTAGAAACCAAAATCCATTCAAGGAAGCGCATTAGAGACATAGTCCTTCTGAGTTTGGTGGGACTCATTGCACAGTGTCCAAGACATGGCTTGAGTCTTGTCAAAATTTAAAAAATCCAGCTGGTGAAAAGCCTATTTATCTTTAAAAAAAAAAAAAAAAAAAAAAAAAAA
>VXBB01002179.1:25933-67808 GCA_013399915.1 Illadopsis cleaveri | reverse complement strand
AGAGTGGAAAAAAAGGAATAAAAACTTTATTTTTTGTAAAGTTGTTCTTTTCAGGTGTGACCCTCCCAATTCAGAAAAGTCTATGATGTCATGCTCTTATCACTCAGTACAATCCAGACTGAAAATGTAAGATTCATGAGCAAATGTTTCTTAATGAGAAGCACCCAGCAGAGCATAAATTTTCACTTAGTTTCTTCCCAGTTTCAATCTGTTTTTTACCATGCTGACAGTCCACCTGGATGGCAGAGTTCCAATCATTTATCTTCCTGCTTCACTCTCATCCCTGCTGACAAGAAAAGTAAAATGCTGATTTTTGAAAAGATCTGCAAAATATCATTATGGCTAGGAAAAAAAAAGGAAAGAGAGAATAAGTAGAACCATCTGCAAAATAGAGTACAGGATTTAAATTCTGTGACAATTTGTGTTCATTCTCATTTCAGATAGCGTAGGAAAATGCTATCTTACAATAATATCAAGTTTGTGAGACTGAACACTCAGAAGGGAATTTCTTAGCTTCAGCATGGTGCTAGAGGGAGCTGTCACTATGTTGTAGTCTCGCTCAGAAAAAGCCCCCTGCAGCAGACCCTGGCAGGAAACCTTGCTTGTGCAAGCCCAAGGAAGCATGTCCAAAACTGATCAAGTCACAATGACTTATGGTATCTCAGTTGAGGTGCAGGTCTTGAACCTGCATTCTCCATTCCAGGAAACAACCTCCTGTCTTTTTGCAAGGAAAAAGCCAAGTAGCAATAATGTGCCAGATCTGAATTATTCCTCACTGTTGCTGAGCTCACTGTGTATGTGCTAGACTGTAGAAGCTCAGCTGTTGTGGCTTGTGGATCCAGGCTGCAGAGGGAGCACAGTGCTGTGCTGTTTCTCATCCCAGGAGCAGACCTCATGCACATTTCTGGAAACATGCACTATATATGCTCCACAGTAGCTGAACACATATGAACCCCTGCCTTGCAGTGGATCTGCAGGAGAGTGTTTCAGAAACATGTTCCTGTGCAAGAGCAATAAGAGGCCTGACAGCTGCTTTTCCTGGGGTCTGGTGAATGCAGGCAGAAGGGGCTGAGTTAATCACAGTGGCAGGAGAAGTCTCCTCCAACTGACATCTTTCTGACAACTTGACTGTCCCTTCTGCATCACAGGAGATGGCAATTTGATTGTGTGAAGGACTCCACTGGGAATGTCAGTTCAGAGCATGCTTCAGGATGCCTGACTGGCTTTGTGAACTATGTACACCTTATGGGACATGCAGGCTGGGCACCCTTGAGGGGTGCTAGTAATCGGAATTTCTGTCTTTATAGGGTAGTGTACCTCCATGGTGTTTGTAGTTTTAGACATCCCACCAGGCAATCAAATTTGTTTGGCCAAATGCGATAGAATTTATTTTGCAATATCAGCAACAAGGATGGATATCCAGTTTGACTAAAGTGATTGTGTGCACAGCCTCCAGGCTTTTCTTGTCTGTATAACTGAGATTTTTTTTCTTGTATGAGTCCAAAACATTGAAGTATGAGCCCTTAATTATAGGCAAAGGCTGAGAAGAGCTCAGCCATTTAGCTGAGAATTCCTAGGGCATCTCAGTCCAGGGGAGATGATTCTGGCTCTTGCTTTATTCTGTACCTTTAGGTAGAGACCATGTGAAGAGCAATCAAAGATCAAAAAGCTGTGGGTGAGGATCTGAATTTCTCTATGCTTATCCCCATATGCAGCACAATTATGCAAAGTTATTGTTTGCATCTTCTTCTAAGAAATTTCATAATATTTCATCAGAGTTACTCATCTAATACTTTATTTTTGTTTTCTGTCCCAGAACAAATGGGGTTATAATTTTCAATAACTTTAAGGTGTTTAAATTTAAAAAAAAACCTTGCTGTTTTCTATTGCCCTTAGAGGAGCTAATTTGCAAATAATTTCTCATGTTTCTCACAAGCTTTTACTTTGTATTGAAACAATAATTCTGAAAAAGTTTGTTTATTGTACTGTGCCATGTTTGTTGTGTCATCTTTATGTTTTCTTTTTAAGGAAGAAGGCTCAATCTATTAGCATACTATTTTACTCTCCAGTTATATGAGGAAAACAAACACACTGAAACCAATTTGAGTTATTTTTCACTTCTAGGGGAAGAGATTTTTAATGTAGTTTTTTTACTGCATGTTTTGGGGAAAACTTGTTATAATTAACCATTTGACTAATTTCCATTGGTTAATATAAAAACTATGGTAGCTAAGATACTAGTTGGCAGTGATGTAGAATGTCTTATGTGTTATGTGAAGTTCCCATCAGTACTGTAACTTCAGATTTAGCCATCTGAGCAGGAACTGCTCCATTATCCTGTGGAAATACTGTATGTCTTGTGAACAGACTTACCATTCCATTTGGTACTAATTCTCTCTAAAAATAGTAGTATTACTGTTTACATCAGAAATTCAGGTATTTAATCATATTACTATAATCTAATAAAGTTAATTAAAATATGCCAGATCAGTTATTTTCAGACAGATCACATCTGAGTTGTGTGAATGGATGTCATGTATACACACACACACACATATATATGCATATGGGCAGGCAGTAATGAAGTACATTTATTAGTCTAGTCTGTTACTAAAACAAATAAAGGACAGTATTTACTGATAGCTTGATAGTGACAGACCTTGGGGCTTCACCTTGTAATTGCCTAAACTCTGTGGTCAGCTAATCTGTTTCAAAAATAAAGCTTCTGAAACACTTCGAGTTCTGGTTCTGAGGATCACAAGGAAGTTCTCAGCCCCTGACAGTGAGAAATACCTGCTGGAGCTGATCACCAGTCCTGTACACTAGAGATTTCTTTCTCCATCTCCCAGGAGGGACTTGCTTTGGTAAGCAGTCTTAGAGAGTGCCCACCTCGTGTGGGATTGCATTCACATGAAATAGGGCAGGTCTGCTGTCCTTTGGTAGAGTAGATACAATACTCAGAATTTCTTTTCTATCAGAGGAAACATAAACTCAGCTTTTTTGATACTCTGGATGGTATCCCTTCACCCTCTGAAATGCAAATTCTTTTATCACTGTGTTGTTTCCAAAGGTGTAGAGCTGTGAACTCAGCAGGGTAAGGCTGTACTCTCCTGTTTCTGTTAAACCTTTGTGCTAGAGAGGAGTCCAGGTCTCATAGTGGGGAAAAACAGGGAATGAGCACAGTGAAATGGTCCATTTATTGCTATAATCCTTGGATAGAGGAGAGTCCTCTGTACCAGTCTGCTGTGAAGACTTTTTTGCACCAATATTTAACGTATGTACATAACATATATACACCATTTGGAGTGTTGACACGAGAATCCCACCTGAGTGGTTAAACTGCTATGCTGCTGGGTCATGTACTCTATTTCTTCTCCCTCCCAGTTGTAGTAAATCCCGTCTTTCCCCTGCAAGAAATTCTAACTTTCAGCCTTTCTTTCTCCAAGGAACAGTTTTGAATGTAAATATATAACGTTATAGTTCCACATAGCATGCAACATCCAAGGTGCTAGGGAATATCTTCCCCTTGCCTCTCATACAAAGGATAGAATTGAAGATAGTCCGTGCTCTGGGAATATCTTAATCAGTAGTCAGTTGTAGAAGCAGCAAAGGGGGATTCTGTAGGCACGTTGAAGACAATAACAGATAATCCCCTTTTGAAGGACGTGATGAGGGGACTACTTACAGGACAGGGCTCAGGATTTAAACAGTTAAGAGCTGCTGGAAGAGGAGTAGAATTGTTAGTGCTTTCTAAATGGAGCAGCTCTGGCAAGTCTCAGCCAAATTCTCACATGAAAGCCCAGCTTCCTTCTGCTTTCTGACGCCTGGAGGTGGCCTATTGTCCCTTGGACCTAAAATGAACTCTTGGGAAGGAATGTCAAGCTATTATGTGTATTGTCCAGCTTATGTCATTAAGATTACATACTGCTCTTATATGAAGTTGTATCCTAATTTAATTAATAGGGATTTTCCCTTGTCTTCACTGAACTTTGCATGATACTGAAGGTGGACATGTTGGCCAGTTATTTTGTGTGAGGACTAATTTATTATTTTTTTCCAAATAAAATGCCTATTAGGATTTGAAGTGACCTTTCAAACATTTGTCTTGTAAATAATCAGGTGATGCATAGCCAAATAAATGATAATTATGATTCTGTAATAATTTGTGGTGATCTTTTGTTTTTGTCTTTTTTTTACAATTCTTAAAAATTCTATAGAATTGTTGTTTTTGTCTTTCATATTCAGACAGAATTATAGGTGTGTGATGAAATTTAACCAATAGTTATTTGGTACCACTCAGCATAGCTTTTAGTGGGTTTAAATTAGTGTGAAAGATATTGAAAGGACTCTGAATATTATGATCGCTACTCCAAACATACTTAAGTAGTGAGAACTAACTAAACTAAAGCAATTAAACAAACAAACAAAAAATAGATATAGCATTAAGGTATTGCAAGATATCACAGTAGTACTTTGTTTTTTCTAGAAGTTTAATAATTCTATGTAAAGGATACTTAGAGGTTACAAAGTAGTTTGTGTTATGATAGTTGGAGGCAGAACTCCTTCATGCCATTGAGCTTAGCAGGAGTTTGGCCAACAAAATGAATGATGGAAGTAATAGGCCCAAGGCATCTTCATAAGTTAAAATAATTTTGGCATTATGGATTGACAGTTTATTTGATTTTACAGCATTTCATGGTTGCCGTGGGAAACTGACACAACTGAAATACTTTCTTTTAATCAACAGAATAGCTGAGCTGATGCCAGTGACAAACAAGATTCCTTTGAGGAATTTGGGATCAGGTCTATTCAGATTATGCTTGCCTTGTAACAAAGTTCAGCAAATATGTTTTTAAAAGCCTGTAATAACTAGTTACAAGACTGTAACTAGTTATTTATGATTAAATATTGGCCCTGGACCTGTTTTCCGTTGCAGCAGTAGGGGACGTGGCTGTTTGGGGAAAAAAAAAATAAATTGAGTGCTCCATAAAATTAAAATAATCGCAAAAGTTGATTCAGGTAGGCTCTTTCTTCCCTGGGGCAAACCTTGGACAATTCACTCTACAGGTAGCATAAAAATTAAAAAAGGAGAGGGGATGAGGCAGACAGTGTCAGGACTGTTACCCCTGCTTAAGTTGAGAAGACAGTGGTCTGAATGGAGAGGGACTCTGAGTAGCAGCAATATGTGATGGGCTCAGAGTCTACAACACTTAGCAGTCTGAGAGCAGTCAATAATATGGTTTAAAAAGGGTTTCTTTTCCTTACGTGCACACACATGAGATATCTGTCTCCCTGAATTTTGTCTGTCACCAAATGAAGAGACAAAGTGCAGGATAACACCACAAATTTTATTTGTTGGGGCTCTGAAAAGGCCATTGCTAAAGAGCTCAAGCAAATTTCTCAGTTTCTGGTTATCTGAGTTATGTCAGCAGCTGCTGGTTTCTTACACAGGTTTGAAAGGGAGCAGAAAGCAGAAATTATATTGTGCCTTTTTTTTTGGAACTACTTGGTATCATTACAAGTGGTGTTGAATCCTGTATGGGGAAGGTGACTTCCTGAAGTTTCATAAAACAGAGCTTGTAAAAATAAATTGATGTAACTGCATTTTTAATGAGCTTGCATTTTGGTCAGTAATGCTAATCAGGAGTGATTGTATGATATATTTAGACATATACATGACATCTGGTTCAGGTTTGTGCGTTACTTTGATTAAAGAATTAAATCAAAATGTAGTAAACATGACATACTAAAGTAAATTGAAAACTGGGTAATTGAGGGGATGTAAAAGTAAAATTTGCAATTGGCTGTGTTTTTGATGAGTTCTTCAAAACTGCTACGTCTTCCGTAGTTGGAAGTGATTCAGTGGTTGCCAGGAGACTGTGTTCAGTTCTGATGTTTGTACCTTAGGGAAAAAAACCAAGAAAGAATGTAAAAGATAGCTCTTCAAAAGTTTAATGGGGTAAAAAAATGGAAGAAAACAGGGCTCAGTATAATAATGTGTAAAACACTTCCTACTGAAAGAGTTCAGAGTGTATCTATGCTTATGCCATATTTCAGTGGTTCTCCCCACGGGATCTGGAAATTGACCCCATGACACTGGCAATCTCAGTAGATGTTGTTGGGGAAGATGTCAGCTCCTAGGACCTGAGAAAGGTCTTCAGGGAAGAGTTAAGGCTGTAAGTGTCTTTTTGACATAAGTGCCAAAGATGTGGAGAAGGCTTACATTCATTTTCTGAGAGTTTTGTGTTTCCTATGCACTAGAAAAAGTGGGTTCTCACAGCACTGGATTTCGTTAAGCTATTTTGGACTCGTAATTCTCTGAAAATCGAGAATTGGAGAAATCAGTCCTGTCACCTGGGGCAATGAGTTCCCTGAAACATCAACACCTGAACAGTGAGACCCTAAACACTAGTGAAGGTTGTGATAACTGCAAAACTAATTTTGTGAATTTAACACTTCACCTGTTTTCTAAAGGCTACTTTCATCCTGAAGAGACCTGCAATGCACTGTAAAATTGGATGGTTCTGTCATTTTGTTCACAGCTGTAAATGCTTTGCAGCACAGAGTGGTGGCTGGAGTCAGGTGAGGTGGTTGCATACAGGCCGTGGTGCTGGTGTGTGCTCAGCCAGGCTGGCTGGTGTTGCACAGCAGGTGACAGATATCCGTGTCAGAACAAGCAATGTAAGTGTGCCATTTTCCCCACCAGACCACGGAGGAGCGCGTGCGGCTGCCGGACACCCGGGCCAGCCGCTGGTACCAGTTCCGCGTGGCTGCCGTCAACGTGCACGGGACCCGGGGCTTCACCGCGCCCAGCAAGCACTTCCGCTCCTCCAGAGGTGAGCTTTCCTCCTGTTCTCTCCTACTCACCCTCCTCTCCCTCACACCTGCAGCGCAGCCTGGTCTGCCTGCTCTTGTGGCAGGTTTGTAACAGGTGGGTTTTTTGAGTAGTTTTGCCACTGACTTCAGAAATGGTGTGAGGTTTGTTTGAAGTCAGCAAACAAAAATTGAAGTGTCATCATTCTTTTAGTAAGGGTCTCCATGAATGAAGCTCTTTTGAAACATTTTTCACATGATTGGTATCAAGCTACATGACCCTGACCATGAAATATGAAAGAACTTGGGTTTCAGTGTGTTAATCTGAGTTTATATTTTTTTCTTTTTAGTTATGAGAAATGTGTTATTGTCATGTTTAGTAGAGTATTGGAATATTTTGTTGTCTGTATCTAAATAATTGTAGCGGCATTGTTTTGATGCAACTTTGGATCCTCCTAATATAACTTTCTCCTTGCTTGCACTAATTGTAAGCACTTAAGAATAAAAAAGAGCATAAATGCAAAGCAGCACACGCTGCTTTTCTGTTCATTAGAAAGGCATGCCTGATGATCCACAAAGTATTGTAGGAATTTTTGTTGATAGTTCTGGTTTTGCAACCATTTGGGTAATAAAATAACTTTGAAAATTATTTCTGTACTAGTAAATGGTACATGGGGGATGGAGGAGATAGAAACCGTTCTCCCATCCTGTGAAGTTCCTGGCATTCTCCCTGGTGTACGTTTGATCAACATGAAGAAGAATTTTCCCAGATGACTCTTAGGCATAACATAAGGGTCAGCACAGGCCAGAAACTATTTCCATTAGACAGATGATCTGGATGTGGTCACCCTTTCTTAAACACAGTCAATAATGTGGGCATATCCAGACCGCACCGGTCAACTTTAGTGCCAAAGAATGAGATCCAGCACTCTTCATTCTACTAACAGAGGCAGTTTCTAAGAGAAAGACTTGTTGCTATTTTAGTAGTGACAGAATCTTTACACTGATGTAACTTTGCATACTTTGAGGAATGTATTTCCTCCTTTCTGCAGACAGAATTGTCTTGCAGTACAAGCAGGTGCCATCTTTGGGTTCCTGTGCTGGCTTTAACTTACTGTTTGGCCATAGTCAGTCCTGGAAAAAAAAAATTTTTGAAGGTGCATTTATGGAGGCATGCAAATACTTTTGCTGGTATAGAAGGTTTAATCACTGACTGAATAACTATGTTAGCTTTAATAATTTTTTTGGTGCTCTAGCCATATTTGTGGTAGGGAGGTTGGCTGGCATGGCTGTCTCATTACTTCTGTGACCACAAACCTTTTTATATATACAAGAAGTATTATTTTGAGGGCTTATGATACTTAAGTAGCATACCATTTCAGAAACATAAAATAATACAGTTGCTTTGAGCTGTGTTGAGTTTACTGTAAGAACTCTTCAGCAGCAGAGTCTGTTCGAGAAGTAAAGAAGAGTAAACTCTTTACTTCTTGAACAGCACTTCAGCAGATGCAGCAGTTTGTTGCTGAATCTGGCACTAACTTTCTTTTAAGTTGAGATCAATGACAGTTGTTTTACTGAATTTGTAAATATTTTCTTACTATACTGCTTGAAACAACTATTACTGCAATTACAGAAAGGTATATCATGGTAGCTCTGACGTTTTGGCTTGAACATGACATTTTCAGGCAGGATTTGTATTACTTTCAAACAAATTGGCCCCCTACTGAGTGTGCTAGCCATGCTCAAAATACCATCCTTGGTAATGAATATAAGAATGCCCATGGTAAGTCATCCTGAAGGTCTCCTTAGCCCAGAATCTGACCCCCAGCCAGAGGTGGGTTTCTGGATAAGAGTGTAAGAGCAGGATAAACACATAGGGGTATTTCTTCCAAATAGTCTCTCAGCTGGCAGTAATTTGTGTTTCAGGAGCTTGTGGTTTTGAAATCATTACATGAATACCAGCGTCCTTTTGTGGTCTCTGCAGCTACCCCTGAAGCACTTGCTCTCCTTGAGAACTGCTCAGAGCTGTCTAGTGGAGGTGGAGAGCACTTTGTGACAAGGGCTGTGGGAGTCGTTAGTACCTCTGCATGCTCTTACCTAATAAACCAAAATTTTGATAATGGCAGCAAGTATGTAGTCAGCATTCTTCAAAAGACTTCTGTAACTCTCAAAATAACTGTTTCCAAATCTGAACTCCAGCCCTTGGCAGAGGATTGTGAATTGACAGGCAAGCATCAGGTAGTTCAGTTAGCTATCAGCCTCATAGCTCAAATCAGCCCATGCTGGCAGCTCATTTGGCCATTCTAGGGGCTGTGGAGCTGTCAGTGGTTGTTATAAAGATGTCGAGCTGCCAGATGAAATGTGTAGTCACTCTAGGGGACTCACATGAAGATGCTGCTAGGTGCTGACTGCTGGGAATGATACTGGGATGCCTCAATTGTATCTTTGAGCCTCAATGTGCCCAGGTAGGCAGTCAGAGTGGTAACAGTTATAGTGTCACACTAACATTTAATTACTACTTTGGAGCTCAGTGGGAAATGACAGCCCCTGCCTGGTAGAGAGGCAAGAAACTGCTGCTCAAATGTGCCTAGTTTTTTGAGTGCCAGCATCTACTGGCCCCTGCTGAGCTCCTACAGGCACATTTAACCTCCAGTTTGGAAGAGGAAAGTGGATTTTGGCACATCACCTTTGGAAGTTTGCTGCCTGTCTGTGCTCTGTTTGTGTGACGCGTGGACAGAAATTCACATCAGTGTTTCACTTCACCCTCTTGTGCCAAGACCAAGAGAAGATTATTATCTTGGTCAGACTTAGCAGAAGGTTTCTTCAAAAATAAAACCTTTGATCAGGAAACATGACAGTAATTCCTAAGACAGTTTCTCACACAAGACACTGAACTTTTACCAATTGCTCATAAGCAATAATGAATAGAAAATTATTTGGGTTTGTTTTTTCCTTTAAAGGAGGACCAATACGAAATTTAATCTGAATTTAGGAAGACGTATGGCACCCCAAAGTCTCTGTCACTAAATATTTTAAGATGTTAAGAGGAGTATTCAGAAACGTGCTGTAATTACTCAGAGTGAGAATTTTTGTCTGGTTAACACAATACTGTTTTATACTGTTTTGTGTTTTTGAAACTACATAAAGCATGCTCTCTAAGCAGACACAACAAAATAAGGGTTTGTTTTATTCAAATCATGTTAAGTATTCTGAGGTAATTTCCATTAACTTTTTATCACTAAATGAAGCTCCTCATTTTCCAAATTAATTTAATTTCTCAGTCATGAAAAGGACAAATCATGAAAACAAGAGTATTTCATCAAACATTTCAACTCCCTATTCTTCATTTAGTTGTGTTTTGAGGTCTGATCTATTGCGGCTTTGAATGCTCCTATGCTGTAAACCTTTGAGGTGAAGGTTTATTAGCTGTTCTACAGTGCCTCATGTGTTCATCTAGGATGAACATTAATTTGTTGGCATTAATTTGTAAATAGTAAATAAAGTGTCAGGGGTGAGAATTTTTGAAATATTCAAAATGTAGGCAGAGCTCCTTTTTTTAATGCTGTTTATTTATTTTTTATAAAGGAAACTAAGAGTTTGCATGTACTTGGCTGACATGACCCTTCACAGGGAATAAAGTGATGCTTTGTTTTGCCAAAATGTGATTCCAAAATTACAAGAAACACTTGTAGGACTATTGGTTGGACTATTTGTCTGTGGCAGAGTGGCTGGAAAATTAAGTGAGTACTACACCTAGAAAGTGGATTCTTTCATAAAAGTGGGACTGTGCACATGGACTTTTACATTGATACAGCTAAAATTGATCAAAATTTTCTAATTTCCTGCTATTTTGGGAGTGGTTTCCACTTCCATTTTCAGGGGTTTTTAATTTTGTGTGCTTTCCTTTGATCTTTAATTGTGTGGCAACGATTTGCAATAACAGCAATAAATAAAAGTAATTGAATACCTGACACAACGTTTTTGGTCCATAAAGATACAAATACCCTTCTATTCATATTTAGACTGGCTCTCTCCAGGCTGTTTCCTTTCTTCTGGAAGCAAGAGAGAACTGTTCCTACAATCCATAAATTGTCTCTTCGGATGAAAACTACCCGTGTTTTTCTTCCAGTAAGCAGGCACTGTATAGCTTAACCTAACTGGTCAGAAGCTGCTTGGCACTAGTAATGCAATTTTCAATTTGTTGCATTTGGTTCAGAATTCTTAGGCTATTTTTTCCTAGCTTTTTATATTTTGTGATGAGAATGAACTCTTAGTGACGGAGACTTCATTTAACTCTAGGATTCAGTGTTAGGCATATCTATGTCATATATTATCTCACTGGTCTGTAGATGAGTACTGTGCCATTTCCAGAGACAAGAAGATCAACACAATGAAGCCAAACCATCTGACCCTTCCACCTCTGCTAAAGGTTTTTATCTTCACCATGAAGGCAGTTGCCAGCATACACTGGATAGATTGTCCAGCAAAAGGAAGCAGACAACATTGTTTTCACAGCACATAAGTACCATGCTGGATGTGATTTCATGCATACATTACTGAGTGTTAGAAAAACCAGAACAGACACCCACTCATGGCAATAAAATTCTTTCTGTTGCTCCTTTGAGACCAATGATTTTTTTATGCTGTTGCACAGCTGGTTTATGTGTGCCATTTCCATCGGGCAGAGCCAGTTCTCCTGTTTACACCGTGGAACTGTTTAATGGTTGGAAACTTGTCTGTAGAGCAGCTTCAGCAGATTTTTAGAGTTGGAAGGTCTCATGTTTGAAAGATAGCAATGGGAGATCTATTTTAAGTCAGGAAAAACGCTCCATAAAACAGTTTAAATTATTATCACACTTGCTCTCACTTTTACTGCTCAGAATGAGAATTCTGATTCCAATGCCATTATTCCCCTCTCTGACACCTATTCCAAATCATTTACTGTTTTCACTACAGTTGCCACATTTAAAGACAGAGTGGATGCACTGCAGCAGTGTATGATGTGATTCATGTGTATATCTAGCTCTCACTGTTTTTTAAGGTTTTGCAAAAGTGTTTCCAGATACTATTGATTTAAAGAATTTTGGAAAATGTAAACTATTAACTGTGTTCACAAATATGAGTGTGGGAAGACGTTAATTTTGAAATCGTGATCATGTGAGAGCTTTCTTTCTTTCCAGCAGCAAGGAATCCTCCCTTTTGGGGACTGGAGACAGAATTTTGCTTGTGACGGCTGAGTAGCCAGCAAGACAGGAATTTAAGTCCTTTGGGTATACTCAAGCCAAACACAATCCAGACAAATGGAGTACTTACCCCATGTACTGGAACAGCAACTTCAGCCTTGACCTAATGAAGCTATCATTTCTAGCAGTGAGAAGCGATTTACTTGTCAGGCTGCTGAGACCAGAATTTTTTGGAGTTGAGGACAGCTATCTGTGCCAAATTCTAGGATATATAGAACGACTTGTATTTTATTTGCATTGTCGTATAAACTGCAAAGGAAAAGCTGCAACTAGCATCGCTCTTTCTGCAAACCACAGAATTTGATTTAACACTCAGACAAATTCATGTATATAAAGTTTCAGTACTTTGCATTTGAAAAGCTGGCAGCAGTTTCCATTGCAGTAATTTTACATCTGTGTATCTGAATTAGGGCAGTCAGTCAGAGGGATCACAGGTATATGAAGACTAACAGTAGAATGGCTATTAGCTTTATAGTCAGCAGAATGTCACTTTTAGCTTTATAGTTAGGTTAACAAACACCTTATGTAGTCAGCTTTATGATTCAGTACCAGTTATTAGACCTCGAAGTATTTTAGCATGAGTTGTATAGTGCTTTTAATATCGACATGGACATGAGCATAACAGACCACCTTGTAGCAGCATGACTTTTCCATTCAATAGTGCAGAAAAAAGCAGCCAGTCTGTTATGTGGTAACTGGCTGGCATGCATTGTAGAGGAGCATGCTTGTAAACATGTCACAGGGGGTTTTTTTGTTTTTCTGTGTTCTTGTTGTTTTGGGAGGCCCAGGGGGTGTAGAAGTTTTTTGAGTGCTTTCTTTGAAGGTGGGGTTTGGGTTGTTTGGTTTTTCTTACTGTTAACAGAGATCACATTATCTTACCCTGCTATTCCTTCTCATTTGTCTGCTTTGCTGGTGAAACGAAATCCTTTCAAATTAGAAGAAGAAACAATTAATATTCTTGGGTTCTTAACTTACAAAATGATCATTCTGTCACTTGTTATAGTGATGAGTGTCACAGAGATATATCAAAATAGATGAATAAATGATAGTATTTCACAGTGGTATTGAAATACTTAATATGGAATGGATCCTAATCTGATATAAAATGCTCACTGAGTGTCTTAATATTTCAGGTAATACACCCCAAATCCATGAAATATTTTACTGATGCATCCATACAAACAGACAGGATTTTTTTTCAGTTGATTAAATTCAAAACTGTGATAATTTTTGTTTATCTTTGATATTTTATATCTTTATAGCTTATTATTTTCTTAACCTGTCTACTGTCTAACTTTTAATAAAGCTCTGATGTATGATTTTCTCATGAAAATGTGTTACTTTCAGTCTCACCTTTTCATGTCTGTAGCTGCAGATCTTCTCCTTTCTGTCTTCTACCACCACCACTGCTCTTGTTCAAAAGCATTTTTGTGGATGACATTTGAGAGGCTTGCAAAAGAGTCTTTGAAGAAAGAGGGCACTCACAAAAATATCTGCTATTGCTGTATTATTTCACATGTATATTCCCTCTAAGATTCTTTCTATCTTTAACTATAATTACCCAATGATTTTTAATGCTGTGTTTGCATTCTCACATAGCAAAGTATAAACACTAATGGATTTTCTTTCAAATGTGGATCAGCGTTTTGTCTGCTGATTGTGTCTAGTGAGCACAGAAGAAATGCTACTGATAAAGTAATGTTTTCAATAAACTGCAGTTATAAAAAGTACAGGGTGATACGCTGATGATGTAGAATTTAGAAGAATTGATCTATTGGTTTCAGTACACATGTAGTTATAGTTCTTTCTTACTGCTTTTTTTTGCTGGAATGGACATACAGACATTTGAAAAGAAAGAATCTAAATTTTGTCATTTTCTTTTAGACCTACAAAAATTGGTGAAGAGAACTTCAAAATGTTTTAATCATGTAATACAGTTTGTCCAAAAGAGCTATTTAATTTAACTTTTATATCTTTTTTTTTTCAATGACTCTCTATCTCTTGTAGACTCAGAATGAAGAGAAATATGTTTTATAGGTTGAATTATTTTTGCTTATATCTGACCATTTGGGAAGATATATTCTCTGAAACACTTCAGTTTTATCCCATATGTTTTGTATACATAATACATGATGCATAGCACTTCTGGGAGATAACCTGAATAATTCACCTACAGTAATATGATCATGTTGCACTTCAGGTTATGAATGTTTTATATCCCTAATATAATGTCATATAACATAAAAAGGCACCTAACATTTTAAATCAGTAAAGATGAATGCTTAATAAATGTCTTAGATGTGTGAATCATGATTCTGTTTAATTTACCTAAATTACATTTTATACCTACTTATTAAATAATAGAAGGAAATGAAAAATTGTATGAGAGAATAGTACAAACCATTTAGCTATTTTTTTAAAATTCTGGAATAAATAGTTTAGCATACTTTAAGATGGTGTGGTTGAAAACTTCACCAGTAAGGAAATAAGCATAACAGCAGTGCTTCTGCAAAGCTGGAAAAAATGAAACCAACTGACTTGCTAGTGGATTAAAAAAGACAAGAGAGAAGTGAGACATTCTTACTATTTGGAAATGATGTTAAATTTCCAGAATTCTTAAGTCTGCTTTGTAACTTTTATGGCCAAAAGTTAGGTTGAATTGTATGTGTGAGGAAACAGGGACAGAAACAGGGACATCCATTACTATTTAACTAAAATGGAATGTGTGAGGAAACAGGAGTATCCATTGTTATTTCAGCAAAAGTCCTGTTCAATAACAGGAATAAGTCATTATTTCATATCTGCTGATCTTTAAAAGGGAAATGCTGTCTTTTATTAATTCTGAATGTGTCTTTTTTTATAAACTAAGTGATGGAATTTTTCAGTAAGACCATTTGTCATAGGGATTGTCTGATGAATTAAGTATGCCTGGAATGTTTATTTAACAGCTCATTTACCATTATAAAATAGTGCAGGTGAACCATACAGTAAATGAATGTCTGATGTCCCCTCCTCACACCTCCAGTTTTATTTCTGGCAAATAAGTGGTGTTTCATATGGCTGTAAGTTTGTAATGTCTTAATTATGTGAATTTCCTTTACTCTTCTGATGTAGTTTTTTTTTTTTTTTTTGAGTCTCACTACTTACTTTTATGTAAATTTTGGTTTCACAGTTTCCTTGTATTTTGTCATCAATTTTTGGCTGCCACAGACATTTAAAAAAGGGTAGAAATTAAAAAAATGGGATGAAAAAGTAGGAGTTGGTAAACAGCAAACTGGACTTTCAGATGCTTTGTTGCAAAACCTTCATTGATTCACATTACTTGGGACCAGGATATTATATAGTGAGTCCACAAGGAGGACCTTAAATTCAATATTGGAAAAGATTAAATATTGAATCTTATTCAAATTCTGACTGTCGTGTGTCCTTGACTCTAGAGTCAGCACAAAGACAACTGAAGGAATGCTGTCTCAGTTGAAATTGCCCAGGAACTGAACCAGAATAGTGAAATAAATCAAAGGGGTAGCTAATTGCTTTTTGACGTTCTAAAAAAACCCCAACCCTATAGATTTCTACCACAGCATAATATATCATTGTGCTTTAATTACATTTATTCTAAGGAAATGTTTATGTCCCATGGTGGTAGATATCAATATCAGAATTTTGAAGAAGGATTCAATGTGTCAAAACAATTTCATCATCTGAGAATTATCTGGCAACAAAAAAAAAATTCAATGTTTCAGCCATCCAGTTCTGTGATGACTCTACAATGCCACTTGTAGAACCTGAGTGTTTTGCAGTCACTGTGTATTTAAAGTAGTGAGTGACAGAAGGAAAACTGATACTCTGGTTCATTTTGATAAAGCTTCATAATGTTTGTCAACTATCAACAATGCAGAGTAATGGTGCTAACCCATAATTTTTATTTCAGTAGAGTTTGCATTTCCAAAATTTTCAAGAAGCCATATCAGTTATGGGATGTCTTTGCCTGAATTTTCCTCAATGTATTTAAAGTGTTTAATCCAGCTCATGAATGCCTCGTAAATACATGAGGTGAAGATAATCTTTACCTTATTGAAGGTAATTTTTCTCTTAGAATATTTTCATTTTTTTCTAAATTCTAGATCCATCTGCTCCACCAGCTCCATCTAATATCAGGATTGCCAATATCAGTGCAAACAATGATGGGAGTGTAAATGCAATGATTACTTGGGATCTTCCAGAAGAGCCTGATATCCCAGTGCACCACTACAAAGTCTTCTGGAGCTGGACATACAGCAAATATGTAATTCCAGCAAAAAAAAAGAGAAGGAAGATTACCGATGGGGTAAGAAAGAAGTTAGTAACTGGGACAGAAATATGGTTTATTTTTGACACAAAATAGAGTGTAAGCATAAAATGTGTGATAAGTTCCAATGATTTCAGCCCCTGGTAAAGTAGTGGTCCTAATTTTTAATATTACAAAGCCCATAGACAATTTTGACCTCAATCCTTTTCTTACACTGAAATCAAGGAGAGAAGTAAACTTCTGGCCTAGAATATGGGTAAATATGATAAGATTTTTCAGGAAAGATGGATGAAAAGTTAAATGCTGTTAGTCCTCTAAATTTAGGCTTATTCAGTTAGTGTTTCTTTAAGTGTTTATTTTATTTAAAAAGCCTGACATCGTCTGTCACATTGTTCTTTCACTATGCAAGTAAAACTTGTGACACAGTCATAGAGTAATTGTTAAATAGTCAGTGTAGGTCCGAGGGAAAAACATTCCCAAAGCTGTTTATATAAACTCCTGCACCAAAGATTTGGCAGTATTTCCTTAGCAGCAAGTCCCTGTGATTTTCTTCAGTAATGTATTAAATACTGCTTTACTGGAAAGCTTTTTGTTATGATATCCTTAAGCATATTGCATATTATTTTAAAGCAATTAATAGAAATAATTAGATAGAAATAACAGAATTCAGTTAGACATAACTTGATTCTCAGTGGTTTTGATAGTGAGGATTTGGTCCCATGTCTGTGTTAACACTGTGTTTTCGCTCCGGCTGCCCATTGCACTGTGATGAGTGACAATCAGAGAGTCACAATTCCCCCTCTGTCCCTCAGTCAGCAAACCCTGACAGAAATAAAGGCAGTGAAGGCTGTGTGATGAAATAATACAAGTCAGTTTGCACAGAAAGGAAGGTTAATTCTTTATTGTCCTTTAAAAAAAGAATTGTGGCAAGAGAGAAGTAGGGTTGGACTGTGCTACAAAGAAAAGTTTTGAGTTCCTCAAGAAACCTGACATTGGGAAAGACCTTCAGGAAAGAGGTTTGGGCCTAAAGATAACAGGAAGCTTTTTCTCTACAAGCTGGTCTATACATGAGAAACCCCAGAGAATTTAAAAATTGTGCTAGGTCTTTAATACCTTTCCATAGGGTCTTCCTACATACAAATAATATTAAAACAAGTCTATTAGAACATTACAGTAATTGAGACCAAGTTGAACTTGAATATAAGGAAATACAAGGTGTATTTTATAGAAAAGGCAAGCTCTTACACTATCTATCATATAACTCCTGACTTGTACTTTCCTTCTGCAGCATGTCATGAAACTGCACAGCAATGCCAGTGAGATTCAGGACACTCCAGATGCTATTGCTAACCAATGGTCATTTGAATATTGTAGCAACTCTTAGGCTAAAGAATGGCAAATGCAGGAACATTTAAAAAACAAAAAAAGGAAAGGTAGAAAAGTCTGAATTGTTAAAGATGACTGAAGATTATTTTTGTCCAGTTTTTACCTTTAGATGTGGCCCAACCTGAATAATTTCATACTGATTTCCATATGAATTCATTCCAGGTAGACATTGAATTAGTTTGACTACAATATTGACACTGTTAATCAAGAGTTCTAGTCAATATGTCAGCACTAAACAAGTAAAGATTAATACTAAACACTTTCTGGCAATCCCCTTTTTAACGTCCCAAGTGTTAAATATGGGACGATTACCTTGGTACACGATAATTTTTTTTACTCTCTATGGACTATCAAATTTAAAAGGCACAAGAAATTCTAATGAAAACATGGAGTAATATCTTCCGCCTCGGATAGGGATTAGGATATTTTTTATAATTAAAGCTAGTAAAATAAAATTTAAGACTGAGAAGGCTGGACTCTTCCTTACTATATCAAGTGCCTTGCCTTAATGTATGAGTTTTTGACTGGAGAATGATAAACCTAATCTGTTGTTTCCCCATTTTATACACTTCCATGACGTTGGAAACTGTATTTTTTCTATTCTATTTTCCATTCTATACAAGAAGAGTGTTCCTTCCAATGAGAGGGTATTTTTGGTTGGTGCTTGTTTTTTAATTTTTTATTTTCAAGAGTTGCAACCAATAGAATGTATTGAAAAATGTATGAAATGTTGGACTTTGACTGTCTTCAGACTCTAGAAAAAAAGTTTTCAATTGCTTTACTAACACAGAAATTGGGGAATAAAGTGCTTAAATTCCTTTTGCTAAAATGATTTTGGCATAAGAGAAAAACCTTGTTACATAGAAGAAAACCCCTTAGGTTTAGCCTAAACAATAGGTTTGGAATTGCCAAGAAACTGCCAAAATTATGCAAACATCATGTAGGTTAGTAGTTTTTAAATTGCACAGAAAAAAGGAGTCCAATTAAAGAAATCTTTTACAGAAAGGACATTTTGCTCTGAAAGTATATATGGGTTTTCTAACTTCAAAAAAGTAGTGTGCCTAAGATAACAAGCCTGCTTTTAATAAAGGCCTGTGTTTCAGCAATATTATAACTGCTTTGTATATTTATTCTATTATAGGCCCAAAATTATGTGGTCCTGGAGGGGCTCCAACCCAACAGCAACTACAATGTAGAGCTGCAGGCAGTAACACGTTGGGGTCAGATACGCCTCAAAAGTGCTAAGGTTTCTCTCCATTTTAGCACTACTCAGGACATCAGGAGTAATAGTGAGTAATCATGCTCCAACACCTGAATGCTTTCTCTCTCCTTTATCTGGAATTTGAATGTTTTATATAATGATGCCTTAAATTTTAAAAAATCATTTTCTTAAAGCAGGCTGTTCTATACCACAATGATCATCATCTCCTGGTCGAGTTGAGTCACCTTTTCGTGTTAAATTTCTTATTTAAAATTTGGTGACAGTATTTGCTTAACTCTTTGACTTAGACTCTACTCACCTAAAATGAGCAGTTGCAAAGAAAATGGAAACCTTTGCATAACTGTAGTGTTACTTTTTTTTAGATTCAATACAGGTATAAATACTGACTGTGTTTCTAAAAGGATGGAATAAAACCATTTTTGTGTGTCTTAACTGGACAGTATTAACCTGAAATGTTTTTCAAAATCCTGGCTATTTTTAGTAGCCCATTAATTCAGATTCTTGGAACACAAAAGCTTGTGTCTACTAGGAATTGATATATTGACTCTTCTTTTAGGGAATCTAAAACATTCCCTGTCTGACAACCATGCATTCTCAAAATATTGCACACATAGGACCCACATTCAAATTAAAATCTCAGGATGTTTAGATGTTAGGTTATATATTGTTAAGGTCTTTAGAACCGCACATGCTAAGTAATATAATTGCAAACTGTATCTGAATTTGGCAGAAAACAACGATTCTTAGCCTTGTTTAAATGCTATTTATACAATTACAGTACTGAGTTACTGCCCCAATTGCTGATGGGTCTCTGATTAACCAGTACAGCAGAGTTCTGATAATAAGTCACCTTTTCATATGATTTTAATCATTCATTTTAGTCATCCCTGACTCTGTTTCATTTTCTATTCATTTGCATTCTTTCTTTAAAGTACACTCAGAGTTTAAACTTGTAGCCATTTTCATAAGAGAACTGTAATTATTTTCAGCCTCACTAATCAACTGCTATTGTTGCCATATTCTGTTTGGGTATACATAAAATATTGTAATGTGGTTGTTAGCTATAACACACCTTCTTGTCTGTGATTGCTTCACATATTAATGTACCCAGAAGAAAAAATAAGCTGAAGTATTCTTCTTTTTCCCATTTTAAACTAATCTTCACTACTTTTTTGGGCCATCTTGAGAGACAGCAGAAGGTCAAGTTTTCATCTCTTCCGTATACTGTCTCTTTGCTTCAAATCCATACCAGAATATCAGCTTGAATCCCCACAGTCTGTATATTAGGCAAGTTTGAGTTAAATCCTCAGTGAAGCCCAGTGTAAGTGAATATGAGTTCTGCCTTTTCCTTATTTGCCCTCCTAGATTGTACCTGTGCTTTTTTTCATCCCCTAGAAAAGTAGCCTAGTTTGCAGGACTCTACATGATATCAAAATCTTCTTACACACATTAAGTTCTCCTTCCTTTTCTATTTTGTCCTTCTCTATTAAGTTCTCCTTCCTTTTCTATATGTACACGGGAGGTGTAATAGAGGAAAAAATAACTGTGGGAACTGGGTGTCTAATTCCACACACTGAGCCATTGACCTCCGCTAGAAGTATATCATTGGTGTTTATGAGGGATTTCAAATTTTGCTGATTCTTTTCCTAAGAAGTTTTTTAGTGGGGTTTGCTACCTTTTTCCTTCTCTTTTTTTCCCCCTCTGCAGAGTTCACTGGATAAACAAGCAAAAAATTCTTTTCCACACTCTCCCTGTACCCAATTTCTTGCTCCTTTTAATAAAGTTTCTGTGAAGTTCTGGCTCTCGGTGTTAAATTTTAAGGTATTTAGTTTTCAGTCAGGTCATCTTGATTGTCATGTCACCACATGACATCACAGCTTTAAGGAAGGGCTCAACTCACAGCTGAATTTACGTTAAATAGAAGAATCCTGATGCTGGTGTTTTAGCTGTCTAAGGTTAGTCTGTGTCCACTAAGTGGCTGAAAATTCTAGATGCCATTATATACAACTTGCCAAAGAGAAAACAGGCAAGCTTTTTAAGTTCTTAGTCTCATTTTATTATTAGTATAGCTTTATAAATGTTTCCATCTTGGGAACAGGGATAATTAATCAACTGACCTTTGTCATGCTTTATTGGTACTCCTGAAATTAGGTCAGACCATCATAATCTTTAAACGTGATAGTAAATAAAGACTTTCCATATAACAAACGCCTTCTAAATTGAAGCTGAGTAATTGAGATATGAGCATGTCATTTATTGTACCATTCCACACTTACTGTGAGAATCCTCTCCCTGCTAGGGCTGTATTAGCTCTCCATGGCCTCACTGATGTTCTGACTCTCTTGGTCTATATCACCCCTGGGTTTATGTTGGAAGAAGATCTTTGTTTCAGTTTTCCCTCTTAAAAACATTGGGCTTTTCAGAATGTAATGCAGGTCACATCTGAGTTACTCTTCCAAATGGAGTTCATTCATGCTATACTTCGCATGTGACTTGGCTGTTTATCATTTTCTGTCCACTCTAGTGGCACTTCTTTCCTATCATTGTCATGGCTAGATTTAAATTCCTTCCACCCTGCCCTCTCCTTGGTTGTTTTGCTTCAAAAAAACAGACCATCAGTAGTTTTAGTGAAAGTCTGCTATCTGCTTGTGTCTAATTAGTACGGACTTTCTAATGCCTTGTGGCTTATTTTGCTTTACTGGGGTGACCTTTTGGTACTAAAAGGTTCATTAATTGTTGTATTTGTTTTAAACTAGAATAAAACTATACTGAGAACAATATTTTTGTAATCTCATTTACTTCAAGTATTTTGACTGTTCAAATTATGAGCATCCATTTATATAATGAGCAGTATATTCTTTTTAACTGCAAATCAGTTCCTGTACCAACTAAAACACATTTTTTTTTTTAGAGTATTTCAGTAGTAAGTTTATATAAAAATCTGAGCCTCCCTTCTCTTAAAGCCAAGAGGTAAAGGATTCAAGATTCTTTGAAACAAACCATTGATATTATACATTTTAATTGATAGAGCACTCTGCTGAGATGTGTATTTAGGCCTTTTTGGACATTTTTTTTTAATGGCTAGATTATATCTTACAGAGAAAAGCAAGTAAAAACTACTCCTGGAGAAGATGCAAATTCATCTTCTATATCTCGTTCAGGTTAGATAGATACAGGGCCAGTCCTGCTTGAGAGGACTGCACTTTTGAGAATACTCAGAAGCAGATGGAGAAATATGAAAAAGAAACAAAAAAATTGCCTGAAATATTTTCTAGGACATGACATTCATGGCTTGTCTTTATTTCCATGGCCTTTGGGAAGCAACTCCAGAAGCAAGATGCCAATTTTGCTGAAGTCCCACTGTCAGATACTCTGCTCTGTGTGGAATTAAGCTCTGGTTTTTGGGTGTCTGGTCCTATTGTCAGAATGGAGATAGCCCATGCCTCTCTGAAGTAATTTAGTCCTACATGCACCTCTGTGAGCTTTGACCTCAGCCCTCTGGCATTACATTTCCCCACACTCAGAAATGCATTGCCTCACTGTATTTATGTGCTTCACTTCTGGGAAATGTAGCAAGATTCTTGCTTGATCTTTATATAGAAATATTCTAAATTAGTGTCCTGGTTTTTGTGGAAGTGGAGCAGACAGAGAACAGCAAAGCAGAGATTTAATAAAATTAAAATAATTTTAATTGAGGAATACCTAATAGATTTTAGTTTGTACTTCTTTCTGTAACTTTTTCATTTCCATTTAGGTAGTAGTAACATTATGATTACCTTAAGAAAAAATTTTGTTAAGTTTGGTAGTTTAATTTAAACAAAACAGAAAATTGTATCAGATTCAGCAAAGGGCTGAGAAAGTAAAATTTGGCCATAAAGCAAGTTAGTTTCAATTGAAGCTGCATATAAGGCAAAATGTTCAATTTTATATGTTGCTTGTGACAATTATTGAAACCTCAATCTTTCCCTCTTTCTCTCAAGTATGTAGTTAATAATTTGCCACTTCCTTATTATTGGACTCTTCAGTTTTAATTTAGGTGTAATATTGAATTAAATACAGCTTTTTTGTTTGTTTGTTTATAATCTGATCCTCCTAATTGGATCAAGTACATTTGCAGATGTGCAATGAAAAGTGCAGTTTGAATGAATGTTTCTTTTCAACTGAAACTATCTATAAGTACTGTCAGCCCTGCTAAATGTTAATACATTTTTATCAAACAAAATGCTTGATGAGGGACATCCAACTGCAATTGCTTGTTGGAAGCAAGGCACACAGCACCAAGGGAATTGCTGAAAGAAAGTTCTGCTCTTGCAATGTTTTCCTAAGCATTTACCATTCACTACTGGGAACAGGAAAGTAGGCAAGAGAGATCTTTAATCTGACCAGAGTGTTCTTATGTAGCATACCGTATTTACTTTGATGTAGTTACCAAATGTGACAGTCTCTGTGTTAACATTCAATGCTGTCCTTGGATTTTGTGCATATTCAAACACTGCATGAATATAAAGACTGTGAAGTATTACAGAGAACTACTGGTGATACTGTGCCTGTTTAAAAAAACATTGTGTTAACATTTCTTGTTCTTGAGGGTATAAATACAGTCCATTTCCTTATTACTCTACAGAAAAATTACAGAGCATTTCCCTGTAAAAACATATTTATCTTTTTCAGTCGCATTTTAAATTCGACTGAGTTTCAAACGAGTGATTTCTCAGCCACTATGGACAGTTAATTCTTTATATTTATTTCATTTAGGTAAGAAACGGAAATATGATAATTTCGAGTAAAGATACTGTTATTTTCTGAATTTCAGCAAATCTAGCATAGTCATTATGCAGCACTGTAGTTAACTAAATAGTTTCCTGATTGTTCTGTGTATTGCAGAGGAACGGACATCTGCTGGGAAACCACAGAAAGGACTGGTAGATCCTTACCCAACCTTTCAAAGAAGGAAAACCACTCGTTTTCTTAAAATTGGAACTCCCTTCTATCAGGACAATCAACTTCAGGTCAAAGTCTACTGGAAGAAGACAGGTTTGTAAAATTTTGCTTTACTGTTTTCTCTAAGGAGGACTCTTATCATCCATCTCAGAGTAGTAGAACATTAACACAATCTTATAAGTAATTAAGATTTGAATCCTACACCCATCCTTTCATCCCTTCATCTTCACATTAGAGGAAAACATTCCCTCTCCTCTTTGTGTTATATCTGTGTGTATGTCTTACAGAAGAAAATTACATGGATCAGCTATCCAAAAATTATAGTCAGTCATGTTGGGACACTGAACCTTCACAGAGCTGAGACAATTTTTATTTTGGTAGGAATTACCTCTGTAAAGTTTTAAATAGCAGAATTTGGCATTACCCTCCAAAGTTTTGAGAAACATATGAATGTTTGGCTTTATGTCAGACTTTATCAGTCACCTTGATTTAGAACAGAGTGGATGTTTAACAACCAGAAAACATTTGAAGTTAGTTTTCTTCTAGGCTGCATCCTTCTGGTGTTCTGAAAAATCTTAACAACAATTTTATGGTTTAGTCCTCCAGTCAGAAGGATAATTACATGGATTTAAAATGTCTACTCATATTCAGAAATCAATAAAGGAATTTTCCTTTCTTGTCTTCTAAGGGCATATAGGTTGCTCCTGTTTAGCCATAACAGGTTTATGTGCTGTTATTTCAAAATGTGCTCACACTGTTCATTTTTTAACTTGGAGCAATCTACATGTGTATCAATACCACTAAATTAAATCCATTCAAATTTTATGCTTGAAATAAAGGTCTACAAAGTGGATAGTCATGTTTTCTTCTTAAATTTTTCAAAGAATTTCAGAAATATTTAAGTGCTTTTGGATTTAGATGCATGTGGTATCACCCTGAATGAGGACAGGCTATATAAATGTTCAATTATGCTATATAATATAGGAATATGTCACACTGGATATTGTGGATTGTGAGAGGTATCCTTTGCTTCTTATCCTTTGCCTGCCTTTTTGAATGGTTACCTTCCCGGCCCTGCTATGACAATTACTTTCAAATCCATCTTTTTTCCTCCCTAAGATCTACAACCTTTGGTTCAGCTGAGTACCTGCACATTTTGAATATTTGTTCCTGTCTTGAATATGCTAGTTTGGTTTTTTTCTTGCTTTCTCCATTGTATTTCATTTTTGGGTTGCTTCATGGAAAGCTGGAACAATTTAAAGTTTAGATAAAAGTTGAGGCAATTTTAATCGGTAATATTCGTTTACCAAAAAACATGGATTTTCTTATCTAAAGTGAGATTTGTATATTCTGACCTTTGTCAGGACTCATCACCTTAAACTTTAGCCTCTGCAAGTGAGATGTCAACTCATTGTCCAAGCTCCTTTTAGTGTTGGAAAAGAAAAGCAGGTGACTTCTGAAGCAGTTCATCCCCCACAGCAACAGAATTGTTCTCTGGAGATACCTCCTCTTTACTGAGAACAGAGGGGAGCCTAGACAGCTCATTTGTAGAAAGTTTAGAGATGCCTAACGAGTCTCTGTGAGCTGAGGTTCTATTCTTGGCAGTCTGTGTTGAAAAAAAGGAGGGACAGGATTCAAAGATGAGGAGACAATGTCTCCCACAGGCGTCAGACAGGGTTGTGCAACTCGCAGTCTGCAGGCAAGATTCAGCCCAGTGGGACAATCAATCCTGCTGCAGCTGTTTTCCTGCCAGCCTGCTGCCAGAAGAAAGATCATGTGTCCTGTGACCAAAATGCCAGCACCCCTACTGAGATTCACCTTGTGAATAGTTTGCCAAAGTTAGTTATACTGAATGGAGGGAAAATCCTGAGCAGAACAGCAGTATTCTTGTTCCAACACAGATATCTTGCACTAGGTGTCCACTATTTATAATGGTATTATAACATAGCTATTGAACTTAGAGGCATTGCACCATAGAAACCTAAATGTTTCCATCTAAATCTGGAGCTGAATCTCACTGTCTGCTACATACCTGGAGGTAATATTTGTATTAAGGGCTATAAATGTCTATAAAAAGAAATAAGGTAGTCAGCATCCTTATAGCGACTCACAGTTTGGAAATAAGAGGATTTCAAAGTGGTGTAATTTCCAGAACTGGAGAATGTCAAAGACAGCTATGTCACAGGTCTGTCAAAAATGACATGGATTTACATGCTGTGACCTTGTGCCAGGGGTGTACCAGCCGACTTGCTGAGTTGCTGACTGTACAGCTGACTCATCTTGTGTGGAGCTCTGTGCATCCAGTTACATAAGGGGACACCCAGAAACCCATTTTGGCCCTGAACTGGGGACAAGTTCTATGAGACACACTGGTATGTTTAGGTAAATGCCCCAGCCATGCAGTGGAAGGTGCCTTTCTTTTTCTTGCAGATCAAGCAGTGATAGCAAAGGTGTGTGAAGAGGGGCAGAATATGGCGGTTCATCACACTTACCTTCTTTTTTTTCCTTTTTAAAAAGAATATCAGTATTTTGAGTGACAGCACATGTAGTAACTCAGCAGGAACCATTGCCTTGCGTGAAACTAAAATATAGCCAAATTACCTGCTCCTGAGAAGCCAGCAGCTTCTGTAAGCTCTTGCAAGAGTTTGGAGATTATGTAGTGCATGGATGAGGTACTGTAAATTTGCTAGTAACTATTTACTGCAGAGCGAGTCTGTGTGACTGTGCAAGGAACACAGCAGGAAAATCACATTGTCTTCATGAAAAACAGCAGTTACTGAGACAGCTGTGCTGGGAACTGTACCCACACATCTTTCACCTTTATGAACTGCACTAGATCATGTTTAGGGAGTTGCAGGAGGTAGTAGAGTGCAGCAACTATAATAGGAAATACTGAGAGAGAGAGCTTACCTGAGCCTGCTCAGTGGCATGGCATCTATTTTTATTGCAGGTAGGCAATCAGAGTTCAAATAGTTCCTGGAAAAAAATTGACCTGTTTGTCTCCCACATGATGGGTGAGCACAGAAGTCCCTGTTGATTGCACTAATGTTCTCATTTTTGTGTAGTTTGCTATTAAAAATCAACACCTTTTTTTGGTGGAGAAACACAGCCATGCTATAGTACTAAATTAGAATGTATAACTTTAAAACAGAAAAAATTAAGAGGCCAGCATGAAACCACATGAAATAAGTAGATTGATAAGCGTAAGAGTTACCATGATAAAAAAATAATTCAAGAAATAAATGTCTCAAGCTTAAACATGTTGGACATTTGTAAATTGATCAAATTTCAGTTGATTGTAGTAGTCTTTGCTTTGTCTGGTATGGTTTTCAAGTATTTTTTTGAATTTCTGTGTTCGATTTCATGATACAAACAAGAGATGGTTGCAGAGATGATGAAATAAAAATGTTATTTAGATTTTGGATGGGCTTTTTTTAGATGAAGATTTAAACCAGTATGTCATCACAGAATGGCTGGGTTTGGAAGGGACCTCTGGAGATGATCTAGTCCAACCTTCCTGGTAAAGCAGGTTCACTTGGAGTAGATTGCACAGGATCACATCCGGGCAGGTTTCAAATATCTCCAGAGAAAGAGACTCCACAGCCCTTCTGGGCATCCTGTTACAGTGTTCTGTCACCCTCAGAGCAAAGGAATTTTTCCTCATTTAGATGAAAGTTTCTCTGTTTCAGTTTCTGCACATTGTCCCTTGTCCTGTCACTGGATGCAACTGAAGACCGTGTCCCGATCTTCTTGACACTCATCCTTAAGGTGTTTGTAAGCATTGATAACATCCCCTCTCAGGCTCTCTTCTCTAGGCTGAACAATCCCAGCTACCTCAGCTTTTCCCCATAGGAGAAACGCTCCTGTCCCTCAGTCATCTTTGTTGCCCTCCATTGGACCCGCTCCAGGAGCTCTGTGTCTCTCCTGTCCTGAGGAGCCCAGAAACTGCACACAGCACTCCAGATGTGGCCTCACCAGGGCTGAGCAGAGGGGCAGGATCACCTCCCTGCTGGCAATGCTCCTCCTAATGCCCCCGAGGATCCCATTGGCCTTCTTGGCCACAAGGACATGCTGCTGGCTCATGAACAGCTTGTTGTCCACCAGAACCCACAAGTCCTTCACAGAGCTGCTTTACAGGTTGGCCCCTACCCTGTACTGGTGCAGAGAGATGTTCTTCCCCAGGCGTAGGACACTGCCTTTCTTTGCTGAAATTTACTGAACTTCGTTCAACCCTCCAGTTGCCCTTGTTATGTTGCAATAGTTTATTTTAGCTGTAATGGAAACATTAATAGCTGCTATAACACCAGTCTTTCTCTTAGGAAGAACAGAGTTATTACTTTTCTATATTAGTAACTACGCAGAATTTTTTATTGTATTCCTAATTCAGTGGTCATACCCTTCTATGTAGACCAGAGTTGGTTTTATGGTTTTTTTTTTTAATTTCCTCCTAAACTGAGATGGCTCTCTAGAAGTTATTTATTGTGTTCCAACACTGTAGCCTCACAGCATACCACAGATTACAGAAACAGAAGGAAAGAACTGTATGGATTGCTTATATCATTTAAAGAAACACAAACATGCTTCTAAGGTTGTTTCAGATTATTTCTTTATTTTCATTGGTCTCAATTTAGCTGAGAAACTATTTTGCTTTTGAATTTGAATCATTTTACTCAGTCTAAAGAGCTAAATATAGGTCAGAATCATAGAAGGATTTAAATGGGCAAGAAGGGACTTCTGGAGGTCAGCTGGTCCAACCATCTGCTCAAAGTTGAACTAACTGTGAAGTTAAATCAAGTTATTCAGTTCTGTCTGTAAGACCCTGTAACAGATTTTCACTGTTTTTTCAATGGCAGGGAATTTTTCCTCCATCAATACCAGCCTGCAGAGGCCATTTAAGTTTATTGCAATGTGCCTTAGGTTTTACAGAAGTAAATGTCTTTTGACTATTCAAAGATAGTTCTTCATGGCTGAAGCTGTATTTCTCAGTGAACGCAGATGAGCCTCTAGGAAGGCAGTGAAAAGAACACAGTGATGACATCAGGGCCGAAGTTCTTGGTTTTATATCATCCTTCTGAACAGAATTCATCAAAACTGTCCTGTGCAGCAGCTGCACCAGAGGGGGTGTTGCAAACTGTTACCAAACTGACTTTGTTTTACAGCAAAGGAGTGACTGCATATCAGTACTCAGAAACTGAGCACAGTGTTTGAATAAAAGTGTGAGTAAGGGGATGGATTTCCATATATATGCATCATAATGTGCCACAATTTGGTAAGCAAGAAAGACTTATCTGGGCCTGTTCTTCAAGTGTCATTTCTTAAGTCCCACTAACTTCAGTGAGCATAAGGCATGAATAGAATGTAGAGTCTGGACTTTACATTGACATAAAGCTCTTTCTGAAATAATCTTTCAGTTTGCATACTTTGGTATGATAACAATAATCACTTCAGGATGTATCCTAGCAAAAATACCTCCACACTTCAAGCAGTACAAGGTACTTAGCAAATGCACATGATGTTGCTAGACAGAGGCATCCAAAAGCATGTTGCATATGAATACAATAACTTCTTTCTGAAGGAAAAAAATGTCTTTTCCTTGCTGCCTTTCATTTAGGCCTGGGATTAGAGAAACAGTACATTCCTTAAACAGCATGAATCCCCCTTTTGTAAATGAAAAGTAGAATGTGTTCCATGGCCAGATATTTTGGCCATCTTGGTGTGTGAAATTAGAAATTGTCAAGTAGTGGAATCAAATTAAACAAATCACTTTTAACTCCTTGGTGCTGAGGTCACAGAGTACCATCCATTACCAAAAATGGATTCACTCTGAAACCCCTGTTTAAAGGGATTAGATACTTAGGATGATTAAGAACCTCAGTATATTATGCAGTAGTCAAGACTGAAATTGTAAAAATAAAAAGATGCTTAAGTTTTTGCTCTGTTTTTCTGTGGTTGGGCAGCTGGAGAGCTGAGTGTTGGACTTAGCTGAAAAGCTTCCAAGTTGCTGCAAATCTGTGTATGAAAATAAAATTTAATCCACAGACAGAAAGAAAAAATCCCACTTTTTATGAACTCTCTGCACCAGTTCTCGTCACTTGTTTCAATAATTATAATGCACTAAAATATCAGAATGTAATTTCTTTCCAAAGCACTTGTCACAACAAAATTTCTAAGTCATTACTCTGCCTTCACTACCATTTTCTAGGTGCCTGCTATTTGAGTATAATACAACTCTCCTTGCTCAGGTAAAGCTTTAGTTTCCTTTTCTTTGAATTAAGTCGATGTGCATTTACTTCCCCCTGTTTAAATTAAACATTTTAAGTACTTCTAGATATTTAAAATCAATATATCTGCCTCTTGGTTTTGCTTAAAAAGACAAATATTTAAAATGCATTAAGACTTGGCTTCAGGCGTCTTTCTTTGTGTTTCTGTAAATTCTAAAGCAGAAGAAAAAAAAGAATACTTAAGGCAGGGAGAGGCAGAGATTCCTCCATTGTCTGATAAATCAGCCAAACAAGAATAAAGAATTAAATTACAGAGAAGAATAAAATGCAAGGCATGGCAAAGCAAATAGAGAGCTAACACAAATGCTTTTAAACCCAGATCTTAGGAAAACAAAATTAACTCTCACTTAGTTCAGGGACATAAATGAAGTGACTGTGTGTGCTGACTCTTTGTTTGTAATAAGGTATTTCATATGGCAGGTTTTGAGATGAAAGCTTTCCCATTGATAACACATATCAAATGGTCCTTTCTGATCGAAGTAGAGCCATTGAAGGTAAAGAAATCCTTCATTGGCAGTTGGAGTTTCCAGCTCTTATTCTAAAGAATTCCACAGTACTTGCTTAACGCTAAAGCATTATTTAGTTTGCTACTAGCTGTTGCACTGGGCAGATTAGTGTTTGAGCAGCTGGCCATATTCTAATTATTGATATTCAAGCAGTAAAATACTTGTACTTCAAGATATCGCTGTGGTCCAGATGGTCCTTTCAACAAAGTGATGTGACTGTTAATTATAGTGAAGTATACACTAATATATTGCCCTGAGACTTCCGTGGGAATACAGGGACTTTGTTTCAGCAGTGGTTGATTGTGTGGGTATGCATAATGTGCATTAGTACTTAGGGATTTAATTAGTAAAGCTGGCTCTAAGCACAGTACTCTTCAACTAGATCACCTCTTTATAAATGCACTGGTAGATATTACAGAATTTGCTTTTCCACATGTGCTACCCCTGACTCAGAAGCCTGTATATAATGGCCTTCCACAGCATCCTGCCTGGGGAGATAATTATCCTGGGAAATTATTCTGGAGTTAAAGGAATATCCTGTCAGAGGTATCTGTGTTGTTCCTACACCTCCCTAACTTTGTCTTTCTCCTTTACTTTGTCTTAATGTAGTTTCAGGAAAAAATCTCTTTGCCTTTTTTAAAAGGATGTAGAGGGGAGCATCTGACGATCTTGCTTGCTTTACCTTATGAAGTGTCTATAGGACTCTTGTTTCTGTCCAGATGTGAAATACTTGCAATACTTAAAATGTTACTGGTGGAAGTCATGAAAACCATCAACCACAAATAATATAATTTGGTAGAGCGGATGGTTTTCAAATTCTCAAACAGTCTGCAATTGATTAGTGGGGTCAGTTATAAAGTTTTAAAATTACATTTACAATGGTGGCAACTTCAGTGGCATCTCCCCTGCAAATGGAACAATATTGGAAAGTCTTTTCAAAAACACAGTTTACTGCATTTCTTCATGATTTCACAGGCAGAACAAAAAACCATTACTTGTTGCCTTGCACTTGCTTCCAAACCTCCATACCTTTCAGGGTAGGTGGTTAAAGCTCTTGGTATGAGAGATTTAGAGGCAAGTTTGTCCAACTGCTAGTCTCAGGAATGTAATTGGAAGTGATTCAAAGTCTGCCAGGAAATCAAATAATCACAAGTCAAATCAGAACTACCCACTGTGTTCCCAGAGCACAGACAGTACAGAACACTGATTTTGCTTAACAGGCACCCGCTGATGTTTGCTGGAGGCTGTACTGGACTGGTTTGTACATTTGTACTCTTTGTACATTTAAACCATTTATTGTTTAATTTAAAAATTTATGTAGTGTGGAGAAGTCTTCTTTTTATTTTTAAATTTAGTAAGTGATAGAAATTTAAGCTTGATTTTTGAACTTACATTAAAAGTTTAAATAGAAATGTAATAAATTACCTTGTCTATGAGTTCAATCCACAGATAGACCATCATTAGGTGGAATGTGTATCTACAGTCAGACTGCAGATACATGCTCAATATTCCACTGTAAAATGATTTATCAAGACTTAATCCACTTGAAGGCACTGAAAAAATTAAGCAGCCAGCTAATAAATAAACTCTTGCCTGTTTTTAATTCTTCAGGAAAAAATACATTTTCAAAACCAGCATCTTTATGTACCTTCAATATGTCTGTGTCTGACTAGTACAATTTTCTGGATTTCTAATTACTCTCTGAGTATTACCACAATGTATAAAGTAAATTATTTTAACAGCAAACACAGTACTTTCTGTATATATATGCCTACATATATAGTATCACTAAACTTGTCAATGGCAATGTCTGATGTGAGGCAGCCGCTATAATTGAGGGGTAAAATGGCAAGCTTTTTACCATCCAAGTATGGAATAATAGAATATTCTGAGTTGGAAGGGAGCCAGAAGGATCATTGAGCCCAACTCTTGAGTCAATGGCCCTTATGGGGATCAAACCCACAACCTTGACACTATAGCACCATGTTCTGACCAACTGAGCTCTTCTCTGCTTTCCCCAAACTGTGTCACTAGGTCATATTAAGTCAAAGCTCTGTCTCCCAGGCTTACGCTGTCGTACCTGGAGCAATCCTACTATACCTGCTGTGAGTAAAAGGTGCTGAGGTTCAGCAGTTTACAAGATGCTTCTCATGAGCTGTTGGCTAATAACTGCTCATGAGTGCTCCCTTAGCCTGCCTAAGTTCTGGATAAGGCATTGATCTTAGGATTCAGGGGAAGTTAACCTATCAGTAGGAAGTCATCATGCTTATGGTGAAGGTGGTTTGAACTAATGAGTGTCCTGTTGTAAACTGGGTCAATTTTCCTCCTCGTACCTCTTTTTAATCTGTATTTTTAATTAGCTGGTTTATAAGGTGGCGATAAAACCAGTTGCATAAACACTACAAATAGGGGAAGGAAACTGGACTATGTGAAGGAATAGCTAGAGTTGGAGGGAAGGAAACCAAAAAATAGGTATCTGAAACTGAAATTATAATCTAATTTTTAAGATGATCCATATATGCAGCTGATGTATAATGAGTTGTTAATATCAGTTTCCTTTGCTCCTGTGACCATAATCTGGATGCAAAAAATATCCATAGTAGTCTAGACCAAAGATCCTACCCAACAGGTGTTCTGTTCTTGGCAGTGGCCTAAAGCAAATCAAGAGGAACATGAGAATGGGGCAAGAGTGTAACAGTATTTCTGCATATTATTGTCCCAGCTTCAGACAACTTCTAGTTAGTCAAAATTCCTGAGCCCAATGTAATTTCAGTGTATTTATTCACTTCTGATGTATTTATCTTCACAATAATATCCAATGTTCTATGAGGGTCACCAAGTTTCAGAGCATCTGAAACATCTTGAGCAATGAAATTCCAGAGTTTTAAGTGCTTGTTCTATGTAGAACCACATTTTTTTAAATTTTGTTTTGATGCCAATTCTACATTTATATGAATCCTAATTCTTGCTCTGTTTACCTTGTCTGTACGCACATGCCTTTATAGATATTTAACCTGATTTTGCCCTGTTCTATTTCTTGTAGACGTGTCAATCTTTAACTGCAGATTTAGAAGCTGCATATTAATGCTGTAAACTTTTTGAATACCAGTTCAGCAAAGCAATGTCCTGGTATGGCATTCCATAATGCGTGGCAGGAAAGTCCAGTTTTGGAATTCCATGGATCACTGTACATGCATACAAGCCCACCCAATATACGGATTTTGCATGAGGCCTGAGAGAGAAGGGAGTAGCTGATGCATCCCTACATCTCTTCCCACTGTGGAATTAGGGCCAAGATGAGTCTGTGCTTCGATTCTGGAATTGAGAGTGATTCCAAGATTACTTACCCTCAATGTAGTGAACTTACCCTCATTATAGTCTGCTTGTCTAAATTATTGTCCACATTTTTCAAAGTTACACAGAAGGCTGAAGTTAATGGTAGAGTACCTGGTGACATTTTCAGTGTATGTATAACCTTAGTGAGCTTTGGACTTCTTTGTTTGGGTTTTTTTCTTTTTCATTAAATTCAGGTCTGGGATGCTTAGCTAGCTTTGAAAATCTGGCTATGAGGGAGTAATGTAGAAGGCCTCTATTCAGGCTACAAGCAGCTATTGTGAGACTTGGAGCTTACAAGAGGCAAATTTCCTTGTAATAGAAAACCAGAATGAGATACTGTTGAACTCACTTTGTATAGGATGTTGTGTATGGGAAAATAAGTAAGGGTAGAGGTAATCCGGATTAGAGATGATCCCAGGCTTAAATCCTTCAATATAAACATCATCAAACCTTGAGGCTTCCTAGGTCTAGATATGGTCATAAATACTGTGTGTCAGGCCTCTCTTTAAATCACACAGTAATTGTTAATATCATTTTTGGAAAGGCCTACTGTTCTATTATACAAAGAATGTGGTCTATAGAAAGAAAGTTTGTTTTAAGTGGCATAATGTGAGAAACGATATCTTTGTGATTTAATCGAAACTGCTTATATTCCATGTAAGAGCAGGAAACAGTATAGTTTGTCTTGCTAAGAGTTGTTTGTTGAGTGAAGTTTAAATGTCAACTGAAGGTTTTGATGTTATTTTTAAACATACCGCCTGAATAGTTGATTATTAAAAAGCGTTTTTTCTCAAGAGGTGTCATGAATACCGTGAATTTCATAACCAAACAAAACTTTGGATTTTTTTTTTACACCATTGGGTGAATCAATGCAGAGGAAGCAAAAGAGACAGAGCTGTTATAATTTAATTTTTTCAAGCGAACTTACCTAAAAGGCCTGTGACAAAACAAGTAGTTTTTACAACGAAAAGGGGAGTGCAGAGAGACTTGCAATGCATTAGCACATCAATGCAGCATTTTAACATTAGTAGAAGGTAAATTGTGTTTACTTCATTTTGCATTTGCTAAACTACCATGAGTAAAATAGCACTTGTTATTATATTATTACTTCTTGTCCTGTCATTAGCTTCAGACTGCAAATGTTGAACACCATGAATCAGAGTAATACAATGGTTCATGAACCAGTATATGAAATAAATAAGTGTTATGATCTAGTACTGACTGAGATCATATTTTGCTTCTCTGCAGCACACTGACGTATCCCTTCTGAAACTGGCCTTTTGTCATGCTGTTATTTAAATGTAATAAATACCATGTGCATCACTTCACACTACTCATGTCTTCAAAACTGAAGGAACTAGTAGTAAATAACACTGCTTCATTTGTTCACTTGGATTTTGCCCATATTTCAGCCTTCCCTGCATATTTTTCAGGACCTCTCCAGCAACTGAATTTCATCAGAAAAAGCACTGATGGAAAACTGCATATATTAGATGTCTGTGTAGACATGGACAAACAATGTTTGTCCAATAAACGGATGAACATGAGCCTGAGAGAGCAGCGGACACTTCATCACATTCTATCTCAAATATTTACTTTCTAGTTTGTGGTGTGGAAATGCAAGCAGGTGCTGCTGCAGAGCGGACACTGCTGCTCATCCTTCTGCTGGAGTGGTGGGTTGGAATCAGTGCTGGGTTGTAGTAGATGCCCAGCTGTAAAAGGGGTTACATACTGGGAGGAGAAAGAGCAGGAACATTTCTTTAGGAAGCCTTTGACTTGTACAAATCTTTGAACACTTCAGAGTTGATAAAATCTTTTACTTTATACAAGGCATCATTAATTTCTCCATTTACCATTGCTACAGCTTCACCATTCAATACAGTGAGGTAAGCATTTTTTTCCCAGATGGTATGTTGACACAGGATTTATACAGAGCTCTGGAAAATAATATTACGACTTTACAGTAGAATCAGTTAATCAAGCTTGTAGATACTGAGACATGTACTTCATGTGCCCTGAGCAGATTCTGCCCAGAATGTGTTGTGATATTAAATATAAAATATTTTCTGCTTGATCTAGTCTATTGTTAGAGCAGTAATGCTGCAAGACACGTGATCCAGAAGGGAAATTACCGATTTTTTTAATATTTCCTTCTTCCTACTAGTCTAAGACCATCAAAAACATGTTCAAGACCATCTTTTAACTATAGTTTTGATGGTCATTAGTGTCTTGATCTTGCTAGGTTCTACACTTTCTGGCCTGATCTTGTGGCTACACTTAGCTATGGAAGTTAACACAATTGTTCATATGCCGAAGTACTTTGTTGAATAATGACCCATGTGCTCAGAAGCTTGGAAGAACAATCCTGCCCAGTATGCAAAGAAAAACAAAAAACATGTGGCCAGTCACAAAAAACCATTGTGGTTTGCTATATGAAATATCGGTTCTAACAAAATATAATAAATTTAAAGGTTTAGCTGCACACAGAACAAATTATTTCAATAATTTTCTTACTGAATAGTTTCAGAGACACGTCGTCCGCCTTATGGCGTTCTATTTGAAGAAAGGGTAGCTTTGAATGAAGACAGCAGGTTACATATGGCTCATTATCTTCCAAGCTTTGATAACAAAGCTTGTGCCATACAGTTAGCATATTAATTATAGGTATATGTTTTGGAGGGAGTCAGTTTGTTGAGGTATCTTAAAAAAAAAAAATAAGATATTGGGTTTTTTTTAACTTAAATATTCATTTCACAGCTGCTAGTTATTTGTATTAAATTACTAATTTTATGCTAGCAGGTAAAGGTTTTTGTATGTCTTATTTTATAATATTTATTTTTATACTGTATTTTATTCTAATGGGAAAATCTATCAGACACTGCATGTTAATTACTTTCAGTCCTGTCACAATGCAGAAATCGACTTGATATTACTGTGTTTATTGATACCAGACATTTCTATTGTAATTAAACCTTAATTTGAGCTGCTGTTGTTGAACATGTCTGCTGTGAAACCTTGTTTTCCAGCAAATCCCATTTGATTTTCCTTCTAATAAGTTTTTGTGATTTGGTTGCCTGCATAATAGTGCTGTCACAGCTGGTATTAATTGGCATTTTTGTACCAAATAGTAAGAGACCAACATCAGAATAACATGCAAGAGTTGAAATACTTTTACAGCACCCACCATTATCATTTTCACCATTTGACAGGGATGGAACAGAGATAAGGAGCCATGAAGTTCTTTACCTAAAGACCTCAAACAAACCAATGCAGAACTCGCCCCAGTTCCCAAAACAGTTTGCTGCAATTTTCTTGCTGTGGACCACAGGATACAAAGAAATAAATACCTCTTTTTACCTGGTTTCCTGGGGTAGCTCCATTTTGATGGTGTTGGGCTGCATGAGCAAATTTCACTGCTGTTATGTCCATGTTATGCCAGTTTCTCAGCTACAAAGCTTCAGTTCCTTATGATAGTCAATTTGGCACCCTCCTGGAACAGTAACTGTAATATAAAGGAGAAAAAAGTATTTGAGGCAGAGAAAGTAGCTGTTTTTGCGGTAGCATGGTAAAAAAAAGAAACCACATTACATGAAATTATTCATAGGGTTGGCAGTAATGTATTTGTACAAAACAAATGCAAAAGAGGTTGAAAAAGATGAGAAAAAGAAAAGAAAAAACTTGAAAATTTAGTTTATTTTAAATAAACTGTAGAACCATTTAAACCAGAAGTTCCATCTAGGAGAACTTGCAGAATTACCTGACTTTTTTTTGGGGTTTTTTTCTGAATGATCCCCGGGGCTTTAAATTCTGTGGGGAGGTGATTTAGCCCCGGGTATTCCTAGTAACCACTGTGCAGCCATGGCTTTGGCTATGTTGAGGTCTATCAATTTAAGATGCTTAAATTGTGCATATGAACCTGAAGTTTTCCAAGTGGCGAACACATGTCGTTGGCATTGGCATTAGTAGAATTTTGAGCTGTTTTTACAGCCTGAAGATATAGAATAAATGCACATTTTCCATCCAGAAAAATCAGAAATATATTTATTTGCTTTTATTGAAATAAACTTTTTATTATTTTTATTGTTTTTATTGAACTAAAGAGTTTAAGTTGGGGAGGGGCAGAAAGCACAAAAATCTGGTGAAGAACATCTTTCTAAACACTATTGATAGAGAGCTTTGTCAGATACTCATGAAAATAAAATCAGTTTGGGGTAAATGAAAAAAACCCATGCTTTATGGCATTCCCTGATCCATACATTTCAAATTAGAGAGGTAAGATTTCTGACCAGCAAAGTTAGCTGCATACCCTTGTTGAGCAAAGGAGCTAAGCGTGTATGGGATTTTAAGAACATGATCATGTGGTATGTGTATAGAAATTTTTTCTTAAGTCTAGAAACTCAATTTATACTTCAGAAAATCTACTTTAAAAATTGTCATCATAGTAATTAACATCAACTGTTAGTTTATTTGAAAAGATTAGTTACATGCATTTGTCTTACAGACCTGAAAATCTTTAGCTTGGGCATCTGGAGATAATTTCCATGTCAATATCATTAAGAGATTTTTAAAGTAATTGCCCTGAATTGCCTTTTTTTTCTCTTTATGTATATTTAAAATAAAAGTAACTATTTGAATAAGCTGTCTGTGTTCATACTTAAGTGGCTATTTTGTTGACTAATTTCACAAGCCTTGCGTTGCTCAAATGAGTGCTAGAGAGCTTGTTATGCCCTTCAAGTTCAGTGTTTCTATACAAATATTTTGAGTTCTGGGAAATATGAAGGCTTGCTGTTTGTGCCAGCATCACTGTTTGTAGATTCAAATGATAGACATTCTAACCATGAGTACAATGAAGTTAAAAAGCTTTATACAAACTCATAATTGAAAATTTAGAATCAAGATAGCTCCAGATATTCAGAAGGAGATCGATACTGTGACATCTGAAATACCGGGGAAGCAGACTGAAGCGGTCTGGCAATTTCTTGACAATGTTTTGTACTTATTTTAGAAGGAATAGCTGAGTTTTCTGATAAAACTGTTCAAAATCATCCCCATTAGGTAATGAACATTCTGTTCATATTAACTACTCAAATGACTTTTTGGAAAAAGCTACGGCTGTGGGCTCAGTGTATTAACCTGAGCTGAGGTTGATCCAGAGCCCTTGGCTCTGGTGGCAGTGGCTGACATTCAGCTGGATGCAGCTTGAGCAGCTCATCCAGTTTGCTCAGATTTTCAGCTATCTCTCAGTTTGCATTGGACAGCTAAATCCAAAATCTAACTAAAATTTATGGTAGTGATCTCGCTAAAATAGTGTGCATTGCTGAAAGGAGGGCTGGGAGAAGCTTTTCTTTTGCATGTATTGTGAACACAAAATCAGCTGTATGATGTTTCATAAAACTCTTATAGAGTCATGATCTTTATGAGCAGCTTTATAAGACAAAGGCATATTTTCATCATTTTTCTCTGTTTCTTATTGGGCTTTTAGATAATTTAATTCATTTTGTCTTCTTTTGCTTTTAAAAATATTAAAGATAATTTCTAAAACAATCTTGTCATTCCATATGCATGCTTCATACGTGCAGATACATTTTGAGTTTTTCAGGCTTCTAGCTTTATTAATCACAAAAGGTCCCACCCACTTTTCCTGTTTTTAAAAAATTTCCTGTCTCAAGTAGGAACTGCTTTCTTATTGTATTTCATACTTTATTCTGTTGTATTGCATGGTACTAGTCAGACTTTAGACACTGACAGGTTATATGTTTTAAAAGGAGAAAATTGGGGTGGTTTTGTTATGAATAGTTTTTACATTTCTCTTTTTTAACACATGGCATTTAACCTGTGTATCTTCCATTTTTTAGATAACAGCAATCATAAATATGCAGGTGAGAATTGAAGAAGTTTTAGTCTTGCGGGCTGTCATGATGCCTTCCACTTTATAAAAGCTGATGTACCTGCAGATGTGATACAAAACCCTTTTTCAGATAACCTTTAATTACATACTCACTGAAAAGAAAAAAAATCCTCTATTTTCAGTATAGGTTATCAGAATACTATCAAATTTGAGATTCTTTAGCTCAAATAAATTACGAAGTTATGTTTATGAAAACCTTCACCCTACGTTTACAGTACAAGCTGATAGATTTTTTAAAATGTATTTCCAGTTTTCTGTATTCTCCTTTAACTTATTTCTATTTTCTTCAAATAGAAGGGTTATCAGAAACAGCAGGTGTTTAGAAATGGGTTACTAAAGGTTTGCTAATGCAGAAAAGAAGTAGGAAAGAAGGAAAGAACTATCTGGGAGTAGAAGCTCACATAATGAATGGAGGTGGATCTGCCTAAAAGTACAAAGAGGATTCCAATGTTCCAATACCTGGAAATAAATATTTTTTCCTATCCCTGGCAGTGTACAATGCCCCGGGTTGTATGGGGCATTGAGCAACCTGGTCTAGTGGGAGGTGTCCTTGCCCATGGCAGCGGGGTTGGAACTGAATGATCCTTAAAGTCCCTTCCAACCCAAACCCTTTGATAATTCCATGATTCTACCTTGGATTACATTTCTGAACAGAGACCTAGTAAACCTCTACACCAATATATCTGAATGCTGAGCTGTTGTAAGTTCTTGATGCTTGGGATTTGTCTTTTCCCAGTTGCCCATGTAGGGGTATTTTGTCACCTACCTTAGGATGTGTTTTATCCAATCCCTGACTGCTGGACAATTACAAGATTTAATTGGCTTGCATAAATGTTTATCCAAAGGAGAGTGATTTATATATAGATTTCAAGTGAAAAGTATTACAAGTGAACATACACATTTTGTAGCTGTGCGAAGAGCAGTCCACCCATGAAGATAGTGTAAAATAATCAGAGAATGNAGAAGGAAGCTTGGGGATTTACAGGCATTTTCACATATCTTCAGGCACAGATTTCTCAACCAGTGCCAGGCAGCTGTATTGCAGTGCTCTAACAATATAAACAGTCAGGCAGTTGACACCAAGTCAGTCCCATTATTTGCAGGATGATCAGAAGTAGNATAGAATGGTTTGGGTCAGAAGAGCCCTTAAGGATCATCTAGGAGGTGATACTTGATAATGGAGTGAACTGAAAGGGATGAAATCAGATGAAACCTATTTAAAAATGCACTGTGAGTTTTTGTCTTCATCTAATAGGCACATGAAGTGAGAAAACTTGAAGAGACAAGGAAAACCACATCCATTTCTTTATTTATTTTAAATGAGAGGGAACAATCACAAAGCAGGAAATCTATTTTTTAATAGATTTCTTTTTGAAAGAAATATTGTTTCCAAAGAAATTGCAAAAATGATTGGCATACATGTTATTATGGAGTACAGCTACTGCAAAAATTCATTTCAAGCGGCCATTTCAGCTAGTTTCCTACACTAGTCATTTTCTCTTTAGAGTTCTTTTCTTCTGCATCCAAACTGCTCATAGCAGTCTAATACCAGATCAGCCCTTAAGGCGTCAGNGCCTTCAGTATTACTCATAAGAGTCAAGACTAGAATTTTATTTGGACAGATACTGAACAGGTTTTATGGCATATCCTGAAAGAAGGAAGCTTGGGGATTTACAGGCATTTTCACATATCTTCAGGCACAGATTTCTCAAGCAGTGCCAGGCAGCTGTATTGCAATGCTCTAACAATATAAATAGTCAGGCAGTTGACACCAAGTCCATCCCATTATTTACAGGATGATCAGAAGTAGCAGCATTGAGATTACTTTTTTTAATTCTCAATTAAATTTTTTTTTAATGTAAGCAGTATATGGTAACATCTCTAAAAATGCAATTTCATTATTTTATCTCCTTTAGCTGATAGAAGGTTTAAATTACATTGGTGTATAATA
>VXBB01002179.1:0-25904 GCA_013399915.1 Illadopsis cleaveri | reverse complement strand
TTTCTCCATTTTATTAAAGATTGCTTAGTGAGGAATTACCAACTGTACAATACTTAAAAGTCCTTCTGTTCTTATCCAGAGAAGCCAGAAGAGTTGCAGTGGTGAAAAGGTATGTCTTTTGGTGAAAACATATTTATAACATATGTCTTTTCCTCTCTTTTTATGTCATTTAGATATCAGCATGAATCAGTTCCAAGTCCACTGGTTACTGGAGTCCTGTGCACACAATGACACCAAAGGACTTAGGAAAGTAACAGAGCTGACTTACGTAAGTCTGCATTCAGCCCTCTGCTCGACTCTGAGTAGTTCCTAGGCAGCAAGAGAAAGGATGGTTCTGTAACATAACACAGTATGTCTGTTTCACAGATCAGTAAGGATGCTTTCTTTTTTATGTTCCTCTCTGGCAAAAGATAAAAATTATGTAACTGGACAGGTTTTGAATTGCTTGGATTTGCTAAATCCACACTAGGCTAAAATCTTTTATTTTTGTTGTTATTCAGAAAATGAGACCAGATAAACTTCTTAACTAAGTACTTACATATCTCTACAGCATACAGAACATGCAGCTTTATGTGCAAGCAATAATGTAGGACTTTAGCACAGTGCAGATACTGAACAGTAACAACAGTAATTAATAAACGACATTTTCTTTTAGACATGCAGGTGAGTTTCAGTTGATTATTCTCCCTGAGGAGAATAATAGGTAAGAAAAGAACTATAGGTGACAAATACTAGATATTAAATCTGAAAGTGGAACAGATATCAGATGGGGAGAAATGCTCCATGTAAGTACAGGCCAGACCAAATAAAAGTTGCAGTACTTTGTACTCAGTTTGTTGGCAATCTAGTGTCATCTGTCCTAACACATTTTTTGAGCAACAGAATAATGTGATTGGTGCATCAGAATTGATTAAGTGTGTTATGCAGAATGGACAAAATCACAATTCACCTTTCCTTCTTACCCTGATCTGTACTACCCCATTGATTCAGGGGAGTTAATGGCATGTAAAAGAGTAAATCCAAAGACATAATTTCTCACACAGGATGGTGTTAGCTTGTAAGATTTACTGCTTCATGGTGTCAGCAAAGCACATATTAGAGGTGCATTTAAAAAATGATTTTGACATAATGTTATGATCATTTGCACTATTTCAAGATATGCACATTGGAGATAGGAGAAACTTAACATTTAAGAAGTTAATTTCCACTAGAGGTCAGGAAAGACTGTTTGGACATCTGTCCAAATGCATTGTGGGATTAATGAACTTATTTCCTTTTTTCCTTATTTCCAGTCATTTTATGGTAATTCATCCAATCTGTCATGATAAATAAAAATAGTCCTGTCACAATTTTAAGGAGACCTCAAACCTGTTGGACCCCACTCCCAGCAGGTTGAAAGCAGGGAGTCCAGTCTCAGCCCAATCTGTATGTCCTATGAAAAATGACCTCCCAGGTGAAGGTTAGACTAATTTGCAATTAGAAAAAAAGTGGGAGTTATGCAGAAGAACATGGGAAATTAGTGATTCTGAAGGGAATTAAAGATCTAAAAGATAGTGAAAGACTTTTGACCTTAGCCAGTAACATACTATTAGAGATTTTTCCAGGCTAAAAACCAACCAACCAACCATTTCTTTCTGTATATGATTTGTGCTAAAGCTTTCAGACTGTAATTTTCAAAACTTCTTCAGACAACAGTAAGAATTTAGCAGGACACTTACACATTGTGTAGAGTTTTCTACTCCACTAATTGTCCTTAAATAGAGACTTGTGCTTGTATTAGCTGTGGAGTTTTTCTTCCTGATAAGAATATAGAAGTACTTAATGTACTCAAGTGGAAAAATATGCATCCATAATGCTATGCTGAACTTTAAATGTGCTTTTAAAAAGTTAAACATAGATGAAGCCTGTCATTTACAGCAGCTTAACTCAGCTTTCTTACATTTATTTAATTCGATTAGCATTTATATCCTCACATTGCTACCCCCACTGCCATCATTCATGGAGACTGTTCTAAATATTAGAAGTCAGTTGCTTTGATGCAGTGTGTCGAAGGAACTGTGTAGAATTGAAGGACATATTTAAATACCATGCTAATATATTTTACTACTGAAAATAATCACAACATTGACAATACTTACTTTCTTCTCCGAATTAAAACCATATTGACATGTGCTAAGCATCCAAGAAAAAAATTTTTTTGAGAAAACTTTTCATCTTTTGCCAAGCTTTTTTTTCAATTTGTTCATTTTTTTCTTTTTTTTCCTTGGGCTCTATTTGCAGCATATGATCTTCTTGTTTTTCTTATTGTAGGAAAACTACATTATTCTGAAGGACCTGTCATTTTCATGCAAATACAAAGTGACTGTTCTGCCTGCAAAATCTAAAGGACGTTTTAAGGCTGAGAGTACTTTCTTTGTTACCCCACCTTGCTCTGCATTTAAGGAAAAAAAGCACAAGCACATTAATTGTCCTGCTGAAGGAGGTAAGGCATGATCTGGAGAACTACCAATGGTTCCAAAAGCATTTATAATCACCAAAAGAGAGTCTTTAAAAGCAGTTCTGGAACAGGAAATGAGAGATTCAAAACAAATAAAAAGATCACTTATGCTTATGTGAACATTATTAGAAATACCATCGATTTTGGCTAGTATATTATTACTGTTTCGTCAATTAAGTGAAATTGTAGTGGACATACAATAATATTTGTAATTACATGGTTGGGGGTTTTTTATAAGGAAGAATGGTTTCCCATTGTATTTATTATAATGATGGATGATAACTGTAAACAATTATGGTGGCATGACCCATCTTTTCAATGTTTTACTGCACATGCAAACTGCTTTTTCAATTTGATTTTGTTTAGGTTAATTCTGCTCTCAAATAAGAAATACAGGCCCTCATATCATTTACAGGATTGTCAAAATGTGTAACTAGAGGGTTGTGGAAGTTGCAGAATTATGGAGCAATTGGTTGGAGAGGACCCTCTGTGGTCAGCTGGTCCTGGGTGAGGTCAGCCATGGCTTTGCACTGCCAAGTGTAATACCTCTCTCTGGTTGGAGGGAAGCCCTCTCACGTTGAGTGCCTCCTGTTCCAAAGGGTGCCCCCATGCTCCATAAGGCACCCAGAACCCTGCTGGCCATCACTGCTATTCCCTTAATGCCTGTCCTGACAGTTTCCAGCATTACAGCCTACAGCAACTGTAACTCAGATATAATTTTCCCCTAATCAGAGTGCTCCTATTAACTTGTATTACAGTTTTAGTGCATGAATTTTACTTTTTGGCTGAATTATGGAGTTCTGTACTACTCTGTGCATTTTCTTGTGGTCCCAAAACTTCCAATCTGAGTTCAGGTATTCTGAAATATGAGGAGCAGGAGAATGGCTCCCTGTGAATGAGGCACTTAGATCTTTACATGCCATAGCTTTCTTTTCTGTCCCTGCAGCTGAAAGCATTTTGTCTGAAGTTTGATTCTGGCCCAAAATGTCAGTGAAATATATCAAACATAGGTTTTTGGTTTACACGGAAAATGTGGTGTTAGATAGCTGTGTAACACCAGAAATACAGCTCTGCCTGACCTTGATTTGTGAAATTAAATGAATATTATTGAAGATTATCTCTAAAAGTTTAGCTTATCTTTTTTTTTGCTTTTCAAATTTATAGTGCCGGTTCTACCCAAAGTGTTGGCCAAACCCGAGAATCTGTCTGCGTCTTTCATTGTTCAGGAAGGTAACATCACTGGTCATTTCTCCTGGAAGATATCCAAGGCAGACCTTCACCAGCCCATGACAGGGTTCCAGGTCACTTGGGCAGAAGTGACCACAGAGAGCCGGCAGAACAGTTTACCCAACAGCATCATTTCCCAGTCACAGATACTGCCAGCAGTAAGTGTTTGTTACTTTCTTTGGCCAGTGGCTCCCTGAGTTTGTGTGTCTGTGGCTCATTTGTAATGTTTAGTGGTGATGCAGATGTCAAACACTGGTTCTGCAGGTAAGTTGGAGCAAGAAGTGCTTAATTTCTCCTCCTTGATTGAGATGCAAAGCATAGCTTTGTATACTATTCTTGATGATACATCAAACATTTTAAACTGTAGGGCCTGGAGATGCCTTTAATTATCCATCACTATATGTATCCATCTATTTATAGCACCTGGTTAACTTGCAGAAGGCTCTGATTTGAGTTGAAACAGTATCTTCTGTCTCAGAAACCACCAGAATTTAGGATATTTTATGCCAAGGACCATTCACTCTCACTAAAAATGGTATTTACACAACCAGGGCTGAAATGCACAGGGCCCAACTGCTGGAGGAGCACCTGAATGAGCAGAGTGAGTGTACAAGTGCATTGCATGCACTCCTCTCTCTGCCCTTAAAATCCTGCTGGATTTTATATGAGATGGAACAGCTTCAGCTGTTCAGGTCTGTTAAAGGCAGTCCCATCTCAGAATATGTGCTAATTTGCCAGGAAAACAACGTTCCCCCCACTTTTTGTCTCTCTCCCTTCCCCTTTACTGTCTGGTCAGGCAGTGCCAGCAAATTATCCCACAGGAATAAGCAAAGTTATTCCCACAGCTTGCTTTGGCTTCTCCACGTGGGGCAGGTACAGTGCCAACCAGAATAACTTGTCCTGTGGATTCCTGGCCAGACCAGCCTGGCTGGTGGCAGGAACACCCTGTTGCCCACACTGTCCAGCATCACTGCTCCAGCTGTCTGCTTCCTGGGACTGGGCCTTTACAGCTTGGAATGAGTGATTTATTCCAACTTAATGCAGATGATGCTTTGATTTACAGTTTTGATTCTGATTTAGATGAATTACTTCTGGTTTCTTAATATCTGTCAGTCTTTAGCCAGATGTATTCCCATCTGGAAGTTCCTATAAAATTAGTAAATTTATTTAGCAGATGTTCAAGTGATCACAAAAGGTATGGAGCAGTGAAAAGTGAGTCCATCACACCATAAATGACCTTAAGAGCAGAAGACAAATTCTTGTGGTGTAACTGGGATAAATCTGAAATAAGTGTGGTCACCCTTTTTTTTCACTAGCTGCAGAAGTGGCCCCAGGCCAGCCACTACTTAAATTACCAATTAGTAGAATTCACATGCAAATGCAAAATAGAAACAAGTTTATGTAATGAGCGTATTTGTTTAAAAGAATGGTTAGGAAAGTACATTTTAATTCACTTTTTGGTGATGAGCACATCACTAAAGTGATCAGCACACTTTTCATAAAAGTCTGTAACAACTTGGACCTTGTACACGTGAAACCGTAGCATTATGACTGAAGATGTGTCTGTTCAAAGGGAATGGCAAGCAAAGAATTCAAGACATGCTCTGGTACAATTTAACACCTGGCCAGAGTGTTATGAACTTGTGTAAATGTATCAATCTCTGAGGGTCCAGCCCTTGCAGACTGGCTTAAAATAATCTTGGCAAGACTGCTCTTCAGAGGTGTCTTGTAAAGTAAAAGGTTTAATAAATGAAAAATAACAAACCTTACAGAAAACAAAAGAAAAGCTGTGCACAGGTATCTGAGAAAACCTCTTACACCCTGCTAGAAACACTCCAAAAAGCCCCTTAGTTCCTTTGTGCTCCTTCCTAATACTGAATGTTTTAGGAGGAGAGAGAATTTGGCTTGCTGCCAATAGGGAGAGGCACAGTATTTGAAGAACAGTGACAAGCACCAACAGGTGCTTCTCTCTTGGCACTGAGGCAATTACAATGAGAACGGCACAGAACTTTCTAGTTAAACTTCCTAAAATGTCTAAAGGTAAACTGAAACTCTTTCCTTATACAGAGATGCCCACTCGGGGGTGGGGGATACTTTACTACAATGCTCACTCAACAAAGTGATGCATACATTAAATCCTTTTAACGGATAAATTGAAGTGATGTATTTGTTTTTAGGATCACTACGTGCTCACCGTTCCCAACCTGAGGCCCTCGATGCTGTACCGCTTGGAAGTTCAGGTGCTGACCACTGGTGGGGAAGGGCCGGCCACGATTAAATCCTTCCGAACGCCTGACCTTCCTCCCTTTGCACCCCACAGTAAGCTCTACACTCTTCTGTCTTCTGCTGGTGACATGTTACAAAATTTCAATCTTCCACCTGTAAGGAGTGGAAGCTTTTTCAAGCCTTGGAGTTTTTACTGATTCCAATAGCATTCCATAAACCTGAGATGTGTGGAAATATTTGCTTTTTTTTGCCGATAACTGTCCATCAGCAACAATGGAAGCAAACCAGTCTTTCTTTCACTCAGTTTCTGTGGTCAAACATTTGCCATTTGTTGCAGCCACAGCTCTTTGGCTTATGCCTATAGCACCTGGGATTCAAAGTTGGTCTGTCCTCCAGGTGCAGGCTGGAAGATTACATAGCTTTCAAGATGGGATTTTTCTGGGTTCACTCAGTCCAGCATGGCTGGAACTTAAACATATTTCTAAAACAATGCAAGCCTCTTAATGGCCATTTCTAGCACTTCATGAGTTTCTGAAAAATACAGCTCAGTGTTGCAAAGCCAAGTAAAAAATACAATTAGTTCAAAATTTATCTGCTTGAATATTTTTGTCCTTTCACAGGCCCACTAAAGTTGCCTGGACTGAACATACACATATTTGTCAGCACAAACTCAGCACTTACAAGCTGAAGGATTGAAAGCTGAAAGTCTCACAAAGCCTTTTCAGTATGGATAAATGTTGGCATTGCATATCCAGGGTTTAATACATGCCTAATTTCTTTTTCTTTTGCTTAGGACCTCATCTGAAGCAACATCATCCACATCACTACAAGCCATCCCCAGAGAAATATTAGACTGTTTCAGATGATTATAAAATAACTGAGGGAAAAAAACTGAGCTCCCAAATGAGGGCTGGGTAACAGCACATCTGTTGGAGCAGTGAACCCAGTTTTCCAATGGAAGTTACCATCCTGTACGATCGGTATCTACTTCTCTGTAGTTTAGCCATGAAGGATTATGTTTGCGCCATGACCAGGATGAATCATACAACAAGTATTGTTTCAGTACCACCAACAAGCTGAAGATCACATCCAACTGAGCACCTGTGAGAAAATATTCATTATATTGTTCATTAATTTTTTTTCATATTCTGTGTTTAAGGTAGGTTGAAATGGTGCAGTGTATACAGCTTGTTCTCTTCCTGAATTCCTTGTTACTATTTGCAAGGTCCTGTGATGTATACATACTTTCAAAAGAGGCCATGTTCTCATCAGTGGATTTAAATTATCTATTTTGCTTAAAGCCCTGCCTGTCACCGATTTAAGCCCTAGTGTATTTTGCTATTAAAGAATATCTCAGTTTGTCTGAAAAAAGGACATAAGTAAAATAAATACCAGTAGCAGAAACCCTGAAATACCCAGTTTTTAATAATTACAGTGTCACCATGGAGGAGGACAATGATACATATGTATTACCCATCTGGTCTAAAGTGGTAATGTTCTATCATGTAGCTCTTCTATTAATATAGTCAATAGTTAAAGGATATACAGGGTAGAAATACCATTGTAGAGAAACAAATGGCAATTAATAGAATTGTTTAAAATTGATGGCAATGAATGCAATTAATTGATATGTCCTAGAAGAATAACTTTTAAAATCTTACTTGCAATTTTTTAATACATACTGTTTCAAGGTATAATATTATCTTGAAAAGAAACACCAGTTTTCTAGTTCAAAATCTGAATAGTTAACATTAAAATTTTAGAAACTGAAATTCTGATGCACAGTTATTATTCAAGTAGCTGTATAGCTACTTTTTGGCTTTGAATTGTGATGCACATATTTCTTTTCCCCATGGATCTTTAGAACAGAAGGATGGATGTATTGGCTCTATTTTGCTGTTCTGCTTACAGAAAGAATTATGTGACAATATTCTGGCATCTGGAAAACATTGGCTTATAGTTTATTTGAATTCATTTTTCAAATTTAGACAGAAGGGTGCCCTTTTTAACCATAAGGGAATTCATATTGCCTTATTGTGCAGTATAAACTGTCTAGAATAATTTGTCTCACAGAGACACATGTCTCAATAATAAACAGAAACTGCTTGGATTTATTATTGAGAGGGTGGAAAGTATCTGCCAATAAACATCCATACAAATACCCATAATCAGCTCTTAATGTTCAGATGTGTTTGAATGCTCCTGAATTCTTTGGCACCATTTCTATTGCTCCTTGAATCATCACATCAGACTAATGTACCTCAAAACTTTACTCTAACTGGACAAAGTGGCCACTTTTTCTGGCAGCAGATGCTACAGGCTCATCTGTGCTTCATATTTTTCTGAGATATTCAGTAAGAGGAGCTTGGACATTAGTGATACATGTGCTTCCCTTGTCTTGATGACAAAATGTTTTGTGAAAAAGCCAATGTGAAGAAATACCTGTCTGAAACTGAGGATCAGAGCTATGTTTATCACAGTAAAATGTTCACAAAATATTCAGTTTGTCTATACTGAAGTTTACAGCATTTATACCACAGGGGGAGGAAGGAAACCACATAAATTTCTGATCATTTGCTCATTACAATTTTTCTACAATTTTATCTTCAGTTTTAAAGGGCTCTTTTCCATTCTTTCTCTGTTTCACTTGTTGTCTTTTTTGATAGTCACTTAGTGAATTCACTTAAGAATTTTCCCAGACATTTTCTATTGCTACATGGTTTGTGCCTTTAGCAATAGCTTAAAATATAATAAAGGCTATGGTGCTTTTAATTCCTTCCTCTATTTTCCAAAATACATTTGCAAATTAGCAGATGAATTCTTCTTCCAAAAATCCGTCATATGAAGGTTTATTTTCAGGTTTTTTTCAGAATGCCAAAGTCTGAGATATTTTTGTCAGGATGGAAATATGTTATGTGTATGTTTTTACAAAGAAAACAAAATTTGCATTGGACTGGTGTGTCGCACTGCTTTCACATTTGGATTGCACAGAGCATAGATGAGTCTAGAAGTGATCTTTGTGGTGTTTGCTGGATCAGCAGGATCAGGGAAAGTAATTACCTCAGGCTTCTCTGAAGAATTCTGTCCAAACCTTTCAATCACAGTCTGTTCTAGTTGTGCTGGATCAAATCTACAGTGACTTATGTTAATGACATTACACTGTAAAGCATAGAACTGTAGTGGCATTGTAAGCATAGATGTTGGTCTTTGTTTCAGTGATGCCAGTTCATTGGAGATAAGCAGGAAGTTAGGAGCCCTGAGTCCTCATATAATCATCCTTCTGAGAAGAATCAAAATGATTACTGTTTGCTGATGCCATTCTCTCTGAAACATTCTTCTGTTCAAAGTAACAAGGTACTTTTGAAGAACACTGAGAGATTTTCCCTTCTGAACTAGACTGATGAAAACCAAAAGATGATAAAGTAGAAATCTATTGATAAGTGTATTATATAGAGTCCACTAAGATGTAAATTATTCTTTTCCTTCTACAAATGATCTTATCCACTCACCTTTCAAGTCACCCTCCAAATCAAAAATGAAAAATACAAAGTCAACAAAGCTCATGCATGGATGTTAAATTCCCAGCTGTGAGCGATTTCCTGATTATTTTTTTTTTAATTTAGCAGTACAGATTTGAAGTGTTTAGTGCCTAATTCTAAAGCTTTGTTTGCTGAATCACACAGGGCATTGTCCTAATTCACTAGACTAAGCCACATTAAACATTTAATTCAGCACTAGAGTTGCAATTTGCTACTTAATTCCCTAGTTAAAGATCTATTTTCTCTAACGATGTTGTGTAATTGAGAGTTAATATTGAGATGAGATTAGAGATATTGGGATGTTTTATGATACTCTGCACCTTTACACTAATGTATTATTTACTGTGTACGATTCTGATGGATTTGTCAGTTGAATTCAGGATGCATTTTGTTTATCTTTATTTCTTAAAGGAAAATTATAAGATTATGCTATTTTTGCTAACTGCTTTGTGAAGTGGATTTTTTTTGTTCATTGGTGATTTTTGTATAAGAAGAAACTGGTTTGTTCTCGTTACATCTTTTTTTTTGACCATTTTTGAGTTGTTTAGAGAGCAGGAGAAAGTAAGACAGAACTTGTGTGTATCATCCATGTGTACCAGCTTGAATATTCATTAAGAATATAGCACACAGACTAGCAATAAGAAGTCTGAACATCCTCAACTTAGTGGCTTCAGAGAGAGCTGAGGACATGGTGTGGCAATGCTGACACTGACATTGATACTTGGCTTGGTCACACACAAAGTCATTGCTAATGTGAGTGGGAATTTGGCAATTCTGCTGATTGGTATTAGCAGAACTGTATAGAAACCTTAATACTGAATCAGTTTATTTCACAATACTTTCATCTTCATGCTCCCAGTTGGTGTGAGGGAAAGTTTCCAATAAGCAGGTCCTGGTTCATGAAGGTTGGCACAAAGGAAGTCACTGGGATGGAAGCAAACCTGTGCAGTTAAGAATGAGCTTTAGCAATGCTTCAAATCAAGCATGGATGTCAGAGTTTGTTTGAATAATGTCTTAAATCAGGGCCTTGTAAAACAAAGTGGGGGCACCAGACAGTTCTAAATTCTGTGTAAAACACCATAAAATTTTTAATTTTTGTGTATATGTAAATGTCATAGTGATATTGACTTATTTATTAATTCATTTTCTTATACTATGTGCCAAGTATGTTCCTACCCTTTTGATCAGTACCTGTGAACATCAATTACTAAAAATAATGTTATGCAAAACCTGTGCATTTTAAAAAGGAATATGCTACTAATAAGCTGTTGCATGTAGTTTTCAATGATTAAGAAAACCCTTTATTTAAAAAAATGTAAGTGAATACCTGCAGATGTTGATGATTATATGTGGGTTTGCATGCCAAAACTCATTGTTCAGTTGTGGGCATGAATTGTATCGACTGTATTACCTCTACTGATATATTACTAAGGTACAATTTACAAAGTAATTAACAGAGCTCTATATGTAAAATTTTTCCTTTTTACTTAATTATATTGTAGTAGAGGTAACAAATGCTTCTCTGTTACCCAAATTGGCTGTAGAAATTATGTTCCTATAACAGTCATTTAAAGTCAATATTTATTTATGTATGTAATACAAAAAGATTGGTCTTATGTGTTTGTCCTGTTATTTAGAGAAAAAAAATATACACTTCTTGTAAAAACATTTTGTAAAAAAATATAAATGTAAATAGAGTCTGATTTCTTTTACTCACTATTTTCATGTTTAGAATTTGTACATACTGTTTATGTAATAAACTATCCTACATTGAAATATTGCTACATTATCTCCTCCATACAGAATTTAGAATTTTGCTTTTCTTGAGTTGAAGAGATAGACATCTAAGAAAAATCAGTGTCACACCAAGTACCTCTGCTTCATCTAAATTTCATTGTGTATGAAATCATACCATTTTATCCTCTCTTTACTACATCATTTTTTTCCTTTATATAGTCATCAAAATAATCTGAAAATAAATTTAAATATCATTTGAATCATTTACATTGTAAACCAATACTGGAAGTAAAAAGGCATAAGAGCTTGCCCTTTGTGCTAACTGGAGAGTTCACAGTGAAGATTTGTTGATCCTTTTGTTATGCTAACTTAAATTAATTAAGTTGCTGGATCTTTGCCAGTGGCCTGATCCTGCAAGCCAAGATTTTCATGACTGAAACTCATGATAAGTCTGTGTATGCACTAGATTTGGAGTATTTTCTGTTCTAAAGTGCAGTATCCCATGATTTAAATTCTGTATTTTTAACAAATATAAATATCTTAGTACAAATATTTAACTGTTCAAATTCTTATAGATGCACTATTATTCTCAGGTGCAGTATCCTTAGTTTGGAGATGCACCTTTGGGTAACTCTTGACTTACCTAATAAACATTTATTTTTTGTTAACTTGATCAAAAACTCCAGAATTTCCTGATATTTCTATCTCATTAGAGTTAGTGCTTACATTTCTGGTTCCGGTTTTCTTTTTACATAAATGAATAATATTTAGAAACACCCCTAGCGTTAAATTTGTCTGCAAGTTGGACTAGTTCTATAATATTTGTTGTTGTGGTTCAGTAAACCCAGATAGGAATGATATATCACCTGAATAGGTGAATGGGTAAGTTGTCAAAATAAATGGTTGAAGTGTTCTATACTCTGTAATTCAGAATAGCCATTCATTTTTTCTTTCCATATCTTCAAAGAAATGTTTTATTCTACATCGGATTAAAGGACATAGTGACTGGATTAAATAAAGCATATGAAATAAAGCATATGAAGTAAAGTGAATTTGCTATATGTTGAATAGTATTCATCATTTTGGGAGTGGGTTTTGCCACTTGTGCTTCTGTACAACCTGGCTTTTGTGCGCCTAAAACCAGAATACACTAAGAAGATTCCATTTCATAAAAAGATGAATACAACGGAAGCTTGTTCTAGTACAAAACCAACCAACCAAACGAACCCACCCTCCATATTTCTGTTTTCTGATTGCAGGTGTTGTATTGTCGTTGTCTGAATCTCTGCCAGCCTCCTTGAGGAAGGCCTTGGGCCAAAACAGTGGCTGTCAGCCCCTCGGTGGCAGTGCAGCGCCTGGGAGGGTAAAGCAAGCACCAGGGAGAACAGTGAGAATGTGAGCTTTGAAACAGAGCCAATGTGCAAGGAGTGAATTGCTGTGTCCCCTTTGCATTGTGCTTAATTTCCTTCTTGCTTCTGCCCAAGGTGCTGGCAGGAGCACAGATGAATATTTAATAGATGCCTTGCTATAAGCATTTACTGAGAGTGCTGTGAGGCACAGAAACTAAAGAATTTATGAATGCTTTCTGTACCCAGTTCCTTACATGTGCTGGTGATTTATTCATCTTACTTAATAATGGGCTGCATTCAGCAGGTTTGTTTCTTCTCAATGGAAAATCAACTTTGCAAACAGTGGACTGTCATTTTTCAGGAGAGTTAGGCAAATACACTGCACACAAATACCTCTTTCTATTTGTGTGCAAAAGTATTTGTACAGCAAATTATAAAGCTTGCTTGTCTTTTGCACAAGCTGTTCAGTATTAATATGTGTGCAATTGGTCCAAAATTTTCAGTCTTTGAAATTAACTCTGGTTTTGCTGATTAGTAATGATAATTCAACATTTTTGTCATGTTTTCATGTTTTATTTAGAAAATATTGTCTGATTTAAATGGTTCAGACTGCACAGTTGTTTGTAGATGCAGAGTGATAAGCTGGAATTTCCATGCTGTTATTTTATGTAAGTGAAAGATACAGGAGGCGCTGGGAACAGAAGAGCATAGGTGGCACAAAAAGAATCTGCTCACCTGATGTATTAATTTCTTTGCCAATATCCAATTTCTAGTATTAATTCCAGTATTGTTAATCATCTGCAAAGGTTCAAATTAACATTTTAAATTTCTTTTCTGAGACGTGCTGCAATACTTGCTTGAAATATAAATATTTCAGACTTTCAGTGAACATGCTTGCAAGCCAAGATCTGCTAGACTGTAACCATAAAACAGGAATTTACAGGATAAATAACCTGATGAGTGCTAGTTGTCCTCTCAGAGCAGTTATGGACAACTGATATTTTTGCTTGGTGTTTATTGAATCATACTGTAGACAAAGAAGATCCATACACATTTTCCCTGTGCTTTGGGGGAAATACCTCTTGTCACAAAGGATAGTATTTAATTGATGAAAGTGCTTCATGAATGGCTGAGTCACCAGAGGCTTACAGTGGATTTACACTAGTTAATGAACCCTGTAATTTATTTGTATGAAGATGGTGTTAATTTCTTTTGTCTTTTAACCTGAACTTGAAGGGGGTTTTAGTTTTGCTTTATAGTGGATCTGAGTGCATTACTTCTGTTGTGAAAGACTTGTCTGTGTTGCTATTCTTAGTTGTACATGACACACTGAAAGCATGCTTCTCTTCACTGCTTAATGCTGTGAAGATTTAGGTTTATGATAACCTTTCCAATAGAAAAAAACCCCATTAAGATAAAATATATTAATGTATTTAGAGCAGATTTCAGGAAAAAGTTTCCTTGTCAGCAAAGCAGTATTTGTTTTTCATATAAAGAATATTTGCAGCTGTATCTCATTTAAATTATTATGTACACAATATAGGTTTGTGGAATAGAAGACCTGTCTTTCTACACATCAGCCATGCTGGCCAAAAGAAATTGTGGTGTGCACACAAATATTAAATGGATACATATAATTCATATTTGCATTGATAAATTCCATTAAGAATAATTTATGTTCAGGTTAACTAAATATGTTACACTGAGTAAAAAGGATCCCAGTTGATCTGCAAAACTTGGATAAAATCCTAACGTGATCCCATATTTATTTGGTAGGTGATTTTGTAACATTTGTTAGTAACTTTTTAAAAATATGTGGAGCAAATAGCAATTTTTATTTCAGAATTTTATATACAGTTGTTGGGAAACTATGAGTCAGTCAAACAACATAATCAGTGTTTTCATTAGCTCCATACTTTATCTGGGAGACTTGTTCTTTTATCTCAGCTAACCTCAAAATCTCTAGAATTATCTGTCAGAAACGATGGGTTGCTCAGAGTCTTGTCCTTTCATGTTTTGGAGATAATGAGGAATGGGGATTCCGCATCCTCTCTTATTAATTACTTGTGAAACAACAGTAAGGCAAGCAGTGACATCTCAAATATCAAGGAAATTGTATGAAAAAACCCAAAAACCACATGGCATAAACAACTTCAGTTGTGTTATGGGCCTGTCTAATTACAAAGAAATTGAAAAATATTCTTTTAAAGCGAAAGCTTATTCTTTCATTCTCAGTAGGTTTAGGATTAAACCCTTTGTACACTGCCCCTGGGAATGCAAAACTAAAAGAAAATGAAACTTGCAACTTCTCAATATATTTTTATTTTGTCAGACATTAGTTACCTCTCAAGTCTTGAGGAATGAGAACTTGATCAGCCATATTTCTAAAGAATTTACTGGTTGCTTAATTTGCAAAACTGTGTTGTTAATCATATTAACATTCAGTGACTTTTTCAGTGTTAAACTGATGATTACAATGGCCCATTTGTGTTGTCTCTTTTATAGGCCTAACATTGTTGGTTTGAGGACCTGCAGCTACCAAAATTTTCTGTACTCCTTGGTCAGGTAGCACATTCCTCTTAGCAGGGTATGAGCTTCTGAGGAGACCACCAAGGGCTGAGTGCAGCTCAGCTGAGGCGAGTGGGCCACAGCTGTGGCTATGGCAGCGTGTGCTGGGCACCCAGCTGGCTCTGCATGTGCCAGAGGTGTCCCCAAAGGTTGGGGATGTCAGGGAGACAGGGTGGCTGGCTGAGAGCAGAATGAAAGGAGGAGTGCCTTCAGTGAAAACCCTGTGGAAAGGCCACTTGTCCCACTGCAAAGCTGTAGAGTGAGAAGGGAAGAAAGATTCAGCAAAGAGGTGCCCACTAACCCAAGCTGGGAGAGGTGTAATGACTGCATGAGCACAGCCTTGACAAAAGGAGCAAACAGGTTATGGAAGCCGTCCTGGTCACAGGGAGATGCCCCTGCTGTTGAAGCAGAGTATGTCCACAGCAGGGGCAGAAAGGAGCCCTTCACACCCAGTACACTGTCTTTGTGAGGAGACTTGGTGAGGGAGGGTGGACACGATGCAAAGAAGACTGGCACAAATCCCATCACGTTGGAATCTGTGCTGACCTTCTGCCATGGAACTTTGGTTTGTGGAAGATTCATGGAAATACCTCTGTTTGCCACTAGCCCAGACATCTGCAGACCTGCAACTCTGGGACCTCAGTGCAGGGTATCACCACGGCTGGGGTACTAAATGGGACTGAAGTAAAAGGAAGACAGGTGTGAATTTTGGTCTCCCTGCATATCTCTTTGCTGTGCATTTGGACTGCTCAAGGTATAGTCAGGCTGCCCACAAGTACAGTAATTGTGCCACTGACATGGGACAGCACTCTGTAAAGAGCAAAGCAAGCTGCTTCTGGTGTCTGTCAAGCTGCTGTCATTATTCAAGTAAACTCTCCCATGGTATACATATGGAATAAATATATACTCCCATGGAATACTTAGCTTTCTCTTAAGAAATTATCTTTACTCAAGCTGTGAATCTGGTCATTTTAGTCACCTAAGGGGAAGAAACCTATACTAAAATGACTTTAAGGGGAACAAGAAATATTTTAATGAGGTAAAGAGTGAAAAAAAATAATTCAAAAAACTTTATTTTTCTTTTACATATTACTTAGACATCAGGAAATTATGGAAATACATAATGAAGTGACAAAATCTTCAGAAACTTGGAGAGAACATTTCTGCAAATTCTATACTGTCAGTCTGTGAAATATGTTTCTAATCTGTCATGGGAATCAAAAAAAACCCCCTTGTACAATGTTTGGAAGCCTTTAGTTGCAGCATTTCAGTGAGGCTGGACATTTTGGAGTACTGCAGTTATTTATTAACATTGTATTACTGTTAACACATTTTAATGCTGTTAAGAAATGTGTATATGGCTTAGCTAAGTGATGGCTAACATCAGCTCTGAAAGGCCCACTGTACTGTCAGTTTAGTAATGACTGCTGCGTTGGTGTTTCCATGTTCTTTAGTCAGATGAACAGAAAGAATGTTAGAATGCATAAGCAAAAGGCATGAAAAGAGATCCCTTGTTTCATGATTTTAGGCCATTATTGCCAGATTTAGGCCAAGCTTCTTCCAATTGCTTTAAATCTCCTTCTGAATGACTGTGATTTAGTTAAGGGTTTCAGTTTCTGGAATCCTGTTAGTGCTAAGTTTGTTGAAGGCACACGCCTTCCCTGTGTTACTGAGGTAGACTTTGCACTAAAAAAGGCAACTCCTGTGTCCCCAGGGCTACTGAGCACTGTCTGTAACCACTCCATCTGGTTCCAGGGATCATCTCTTGCTAAGTCTCTTTACAAATTACAGTCATCTCTGCCCTTAAATGCATTTTAAATTTAATAGTAGCCTTGCCAGATTTGAAACCAACAAACATTGTTGACTTTGAAAACAGATCCTTGATTCTGTGAACCACTTACCCTTTATTTGGTGATTTTTCTAATTCTTTCTTTTTGAGAGACAATCCTTCTGACTTTTCATTTACACATCCTGGATGTTGACAGCTTCTGTTGTCTGAGCCTCTGTCCTCTCTGCTGTCTTCTGCCTTGCCCCTAAGAGCCATAATTCTGCCATGGGAAGATCACTCTTCTAAAAAGCATTTTTATGTGTTCCTTGTTTCTTTAGGGAGCTTGCTTTTGCCTTTTGTTGACTGCCGTTCCCCTGTTTTTTCATTGGATACCTTGAATTTTGCCTGAATTGGACAGTGATGCTTCTCCATTACTCATTTAAGACAAAATACAATTAGCAACTACAAGATGTTTCTTAAAATTCCAATTACAAAACATACTGTCATGTATACCTCAGTCTCAAAATTTTCAATTTCTTGTTTATATATCAACGCAGCATGGGTTTTTTTGTCCTAGAATTATAGAAATAAACATTTTCACAGCAGCTAATCAGTATGTCACAAAAAGATTGATTTGATATTATGTTTCCCTTAAAGTGTTTCCAAAGGATGACGTTGTTTATCGCACTGCACTCCATGTGTATAGGTTCATTTCACTGTAAACTTGGACTTTTTACAAGAATCTATTTCAGAAAGTATTTCAGGAATTCAACCAGAGGTTTTGCTAAAGCAAAAGATTATAACTAAAGACGTTTATCTTCTCTTCAACCTCTTACCCCCTAGGATAGATGAGTTTGCATCCTTTTATACTACAGTACTTTTAACTGTCATTGGCACAATAATCACTGGAATTGCCAAACTCATATGCTTTAAAAAGTAGTAGACTTTTCTAAAGAGAGAAAATATGAGGTTTCATTTTGTTTTGTTTTGTTAAGTTTAATTTACCTTCTGGTTTATTGACAATCAATATTTATGGTTTTAAAATATATTATATTTTAATATAATAATCAATATTATGGCTTTATTTCCCTGTAAATAGAAAAGTTATAATTTTAAAAGAGTGAGAGAAATGGAGGGAGAGAGGTTGGAAGAGAAGACTCTCATGCAGCTAAGAATTTAAAGGACTAGGTTGAATGAGGAGCACCAAGTAACACCAGTTTTGTTATGAGATTATGAGATTTGTCAATGGCATTGGTGATGAGCCTGACAATGGGACCCATCTGTTGATGTGACTTGACATTGTAGGAGACATGCTCACCCTGAGGAACCCAAATCCTTGGTGATGCTGAAATATTGCCAGGACTCCTTCGACCCTCTGGACACTCCTCCATGCCTATGTTTCATGTGTGTGTTTATAACACTACTGGGAATGGGTTTACACAGATTAGAAGCTACTGTAAGGATCTGGAAAGGGGAGGTGAAGGGGTCAAGAGCTCAGGTGGCTTTTTTGTTAATTCTGCTGATCAAAGGTCAAGTCTTAGGGACAGATGTGACATGGAGATAAATATGTCTGTGAACAGATGGTGCTGCCAGCAGAATGGCAGCTGCCTTGACCATGGCATAATGTTCCATAAACCCTATGACACAAAGAAGAACTGCACCTCTCTCACACTATTTTACTGATTTATTGAGACAGGTTCACAAAACTCACCGGTTTGGTATGAACTATTCCTCTCTTTAAAAATTCTAAATATTGGCAAAAAAAGAAGTATTTTCCATAAGGTCAGAGAAGGGACAAAAAAGAGAATGGTGGGTTGGTTAACAAATATATTCTATAGTGTAGGGATTAACTAGGAGGAAGCAGAGGCCTTATTACATGGGCAATATTTTGCTGTAAGTGACATTTGGTTGATTAAAAACTTCTTGGACGATTGACGTGTCACAGCATTAATAATTGAAGGATATAGTTTGCTCAGAAAAGGCAAGCAGAAGACAAATGCAGAAGCAGGGTGATGAATATCTAATGGATTCAAATTAAAGTATTTAATATTAGTATTTTATATTAGTGGAGAAAATAAAGCACTAGGGAACCTGGCCTGAAGAGATTCTATGTGGTTTCCAGGGCTTAAGAGGTACTGAAATAAATTACAGTCCTAAGCATTATCCAGTTGTTTTTCAGGAATGTAAATGTTAAAAGGAATGTTGGAAAGTCTTATCGAGAATTAAATGTATGAGGACTAGGCTCCTACTTCATTCCTGAAAGACTTGTTTTCAAGAGGGGTGGATGTCTGGGTAGATGCAGCACAAGTGAAATGGACAGTGAGAAAGTCCCCAAGAAGTGCCACGAGATCCTTCGAGCTCATTTCATTTGACAGTCTGTTACTGTTTCCCTAACAGTCACATAGTGGTTGCTAAGTGTTGACATTCCAAAAATATGAAAGTGATCTTTTATTACATTAATCATTTCTATTTTTTGTTTAACCTTATAGCAGTGACTTTCATTTCACATTCAGTTTTGGTTTTCAGTGTAAAGCAGCAAAGCTATCAGTTGTACACACTTTATGTGATTGTTACACGTGCACTTTGTGTGTCCTATCCATGACATATTGTTCTTCATTCAATCATTGTGCTGCATGATTCAAAGTTTAGGAATCTGTCTCACTGTTCTAACTCACTGTCATTGGGGAGCATTCCTAGACCTGTTCCAGTTCCCAGCTGAAGCTTGAGTGTCACTATTACCTATTGCATCTGGTGTTCCCAGGCAGTGGGGCACCATTTCTCAGTCCACTATTCAAGAAAATCACTGTGTCTACTTCACTCAGAAAGAAAAGTGAAAGCAGGTTAATACCCTTGCCTGAAAGAAGCTTTCCCACATCTTCTCATAAATGCCTGCATATCTTTTCTGCAACATTTTAGTGTATCCTTCAGGAAACTGCAGTTATTCTCATTGGTTCCTAAAGGACTTGAAGGAGAAGTGCCAGGATGGAAAGCACAATTTGCCAAATCTGAAGCGATGACAATTATTTTATGCAAAATGGTGATAGCTAATTTTATATTGAAGTTAACATGGGCAGGGCTGGAATGCAATGTAAAGCAAATTCTGAAAATTGAAATTTTTAGGATGAATATCAAATGTAGAGGGATAAAGTAGAGTCATATATTTCTAAAGTAGGTGAAGGTTTACTGCAGAATTAGCCCTTCTTTAAGGATTAAAATCCATGGATTCTCTTCAATTTTCCAATATTTATTACTATTGGAAATGACGCTCTTACTGCTAAATCAAAAATTACTGACTTCCAACATGAGTTGCTTTTATTTTTGTTCGATTTAGAACTTGAATTCCTAGCTCTGGATACACTATTATACTTCTCAGGAAATAGGTATATCATTCTAACAATACTGTTACTAGTGCAAGATTGCTTTTGATTGCCTTTATAAAGGGTCTTATTTTTAAGAGAACTCTTGTTAAAATTGAAAGGGGTCATAGGATCACATTACTTTTAAGAGTAGTTCCTTTGACTTCAGTGAATGTAGAGTACTTATGTAAAACTGCTTCATAGTAAGAAATGGAGATTTCAAGAAGTACTTATTCTATGTATGGTAGCTTTTTTTAAACTGAATTTTGTCTGCATCATTATTTCACTGGTGTAAAAGATGTGCTGGAGTACAAGACTTAAAAACTTCTTTGGTGTTTTTCATTACTTCGAAAGATAATATTTAAATATACAAATATCTAGGCATGTTTCTTATGTGTGTGGGTAATCCTATTAATAAATTAGTAAATCCTAGCCTTAGTCAACTCTGATTTTTGCCATACTTTTGCAGGAATGTTATCTAAGCTGGTCATTTTCACTGGTTTTGAAGCAAAGTCATGACTGAGAGATGAAAAATACCAGATGTATTTTGTAAATTGTTTATCACCTCAGAATGTAAAGCTGATGTTGCAGGAGGTCATACATTATTATTTGCTTTATGTAAAAAATGTATTAAAATTTCTTGTAAATTAAGTAAAACTTTGGGGAAAAAGACTGCTTTCATTTTGTATCTTTTAATAGAAAAATACAGTGGAAGAGGAAAAAAGTGTTGGTTAAATAGACAAAAGCCATATAGAAAGTCAAAGATTCAATAACGTGTATGTGCACTGTATGTTTGCAGTTATTCATCACCCAGAAGTATTGTCACTTGAGGAAAGGCCAGTATTGACTAGGAGTTTCCACTATTACTAAATAGTTCTCCGTGCTTCACTCCTTTTGTGTAGTTCATTTCTGTCAGGTCTGTATATGACATTGGCCTTAATGCTGTTTATTGTATGGAAAAAGCAGTGACCACCTGGCTGCACAGTGCAGTGTCTTTTAGGGTACAATACAGAAATGGGTGTAGTCAAAGGACTGGAGTCCAGTACAGTCCTACTGCAGAGGATTAAACAGAAGTGCTACCAGACACCAGCCCTGTCAGCAGGCAAAGCTAACCTCTTTCTGAGGGCTGGAGACAGAGGAAGTTAGGCTTCATTCAAAGCATCAAAGTTGCTGTATTAACTTTGGCAAATAAATCACTGAATTTTGCTGTTTCCTGATTTTTTGCCCTACTGAAGTATAGATAACAGCAATTTCTTGTTATTATTTAGGTAATAAATTTGTCTGACTAGAGATGAATTTTTACCTGAAATCCTATAATACATCAATAAATATATTCTCAAGCTCCTAGGTGTTTGTTTGGTAGGAAATAAGTAAGGACAGGGAATTTCAAAACAAAAATATTTATTCTGTACTCTAGAATTTTTGACTATATTGGATATTTTAAAAAAATCCAAATTTAATTAGTTTGATAAGGTAATTAATGTCTGCTGCTAGGACAAGCAATCTATACTACATGATAAATGATTCCCTTCTGGTCATCTTTGCTCTCTTCTGCTTGCTGATTCCCCTCCCAAGTTTCTTCACCAATCCTACTCTTATGAATACAGTACAGCCGATGTCCTCCCAAGTTGCATACCTTCAGGAGGACAAAGAAGTAGATTTCTCACAAATTATACATATGTGAAGCAAATGTACAATCCTGAGCCGTTTTCTCTGAACAGGCAACAGTTAGAAAATCAATACAGAGAGAACATATCATGTTTGAGGATCTTGGATTGATTAGCTTTTTATGTGGTAGAGCTGTGTTTGAAACAAGAAAGTAAAAACAAGAGGACCATTGTTTATTCAGAAATTTAATAGACATGTGGCTAGTCTGCAAATTTTGCTCTGAGTCCTCATTTAACTTTTGCATCATGTCACAGATATTTCAACTCTTTCAGTTCTGCAGCTTGATGTGGAAACCCAGTGTTTGGGATGCCAGAGGTTTTAAAAATCTCCTCACAGCTACTACAGCATCTCAGAGTATCTGTAGACATATTCTTTTCTTCAATCATGCTCAGAATATTCACTGTCACCTAGAGTAATGTTATTGAGATAGAACTGTGTTTTATATCAGAGTTTCTCACAGACTGGGTTGTTTCTGTCCAGCCAAAGAGGAATGCAAGCATACCTGGGTTAAACATCTAAAACTATAGCTGAACTGAATGCTAAAGGTAGAAAAGGAAACATCCTTCCTGCCATAACCTGATGAGGAAAAAGTTTGTATTCTCATTAGAAATCAGAAAAGCAATAGAAATATTAATCTACATATGGGAACCAATGTTTTTATGACAGTTATCCCGCAAGGTCAAGAGCAAATCAACAAGTTCGTCTTTCATTCCAGAAGGCAAGAGCACTGGTGTTAAAATCCTTAAAATTGAGCTTACAATGAGAAAATACAGTGCCATTTCCTTTAGCCAGTAGCATCAAAGATGCAATCAATAAATTCACCCTGTAGCAGCGTCCCTATACTAAGAAACTGTCTTGAGGGAAATAATATTACTTCAGTCCTATATAATTCAAAGCTCCTTGAACTGGAGTCCTTTGAAGATAAAAGACTACCTTCTCAGCTACCATAAATCAACATAGCTATTTTGACTCTAAAGTGCTATCAATTAAAGTGTATTTTTGCAAGACTCCATCATTCTCTTGCTCAATAGTGACTTCAATAATGTTTTATTTAGTCTCTACTGGTTTATTCTATCTGGTCACACCATAAAGAGTGAGGCAGTTCTTTTCCTCCCAGGTATTACTTTCCTTGGTGAAAGTCTTCAGCCACAAATTAATTTTATTGTAAAATTGTTTTATAGGAACTGATTCTCACAAATCCTTACTAGGATTACACTCCTATTTTGCTGTTATGTTATTTCACTCTTAGTGGGACTATTCTGCAGTTGGCTCTGGCTTGCTGAATTACATTACCTTAATTGGTAATTATTCTTAGTTTTTCTCTTTCCATGCTGAAAGAGTTGGCATACAACCACATTCCTGACAAACCAAACTTTTCCACAGCAGGCAGTTTCTCTGAATATATTTTTAAATCTTTCCTAAGACTGAAGTCAACATAATGAGGAGGAACATTAAGGAGGTTAATAAAGGTTTATTAAACAAGAACCTTTGACTACCTCATGTTCTTTCATTTCAGTCCTCTCAGTGTCCCAGAATAGCTCAGCTTCATCAGAGCAAACAGACAACTTAGGTCACAGGACAAAAAAAGGGTGAAATTTGATGACAGATGGTTAGAACTAAAATAATAATTCTGAATTTCCCATTTTTTCTTTATAGTCAATGGATACATGATGGAAAAGACTTAACTTCTTATCTATCATTTTAGAAGTCTGAATTATTTCCACCAATCCTTGGCATAAACTCTTCTCTGGGTTTGGACCAACGTAGGTTACACCAGAATTTTCATCTAAAAAAAAAAGGTTAAACTTTTCAGGAAAGGTGAAATTATGGAAAACGTACAATATTGGACTTGAAGATATGTATATTTATTTATAATATATATAGTAAAAGTGTGATCATATAGAGTTTTAATCTTTCAAATTAATTTGTACACATTTAGCATTACAATCTAAATAATAGAAAATACTCTGTATTGAAGACTCCATATTCTAAACTATTTTATAATCTAATAATTCTAGTATGTGGTGTTGAAGTTATCACATATTCAGCCATCTTATATTCTAATACATTTCCCAAATGCACAATAGAATTAATTTCCAGTCTTAAAATGATTATAAACAGCACTCATGTTTGCCAAGATATTATATAATTCTCCTTGCAAGGAGAATTAATTAATTCTCCAACTTGAGTTTTAACAAAACAAATTCAAAGGCAGTTAGATATCAGGGTCCAAGCAGTGATATTTCAGATTTTTATGTACGTAATCATGACTACAATCTGCTGTGATGATAATATTTTACTTAGCTTGTAGTTTCATTGGCTTCATTTATTTAATTGATTTGAAGGGCATGCAAATGGTAATGGCATTCCCTGTAATCTTAGCATTATACAGTTACCCAAAGCTGCAACAGATTAACTTCTGACTCAGATGCTGCAGCTGATAACATGAAAGCCTAATTCAAAGCAAAGTAAGGAACTGTGAAAATCTTTTATGGGTGTTACAGTTAAATATGTATCTCTGTGTAAGTTAATAAATATATATGCAGAAGTTGTTTAGCACCAACAACCTACTTGATTCTATGTTTCTACACAAGACTAATTTACTTTTCCCATCTTGCAAAATGCAGACTAAGAGGAAGTAATCACTTCAGGTAATTTTTCCTTTTTCTTTGACAGTAAATAAACTTATGAACCAACAAAAAGAACTCTCCATCTGCAACTCACCTGTGCACAGAGAGTTTTTTAAGTGAGGTGTAATTGCAGCAAGCAGATGGCAATGGCAAACACATGGCAACAATTGTAAAAATGGGTTGAAGAAAGGACAATAGAGAGCTGGCCCTGTTAACAGTGCAAACAAGGTGAAGGGGATGGTCATGGGCTATACTCAAGGAATTAGTTAGAGTAGAGCTGAGCAAACAAAACTAAAAAGCAAAGAAAGTATCAACTTCCAGTAGTTAGGAATTAAATACAGGAAGCCACTCTGAAATAACTTACTGAAAAGAGGGGTAAAGGTAGCATGAGCAGGAATATGCATTTCAGATAATCTGAAATGAAGGGAGGTGATGATGGTACATGTGCTTCTTCCGTAACACATCACATATTTTAAAATAAATGTCAAGGTTAGGTGAGAGGCAAATTAAGCATCTTTATTGCCCTGGCTTTAAGGTAGATGGTCTAATGGCATAAGAAGAGTCAATATTGTTGTTATAGAGCAAAATAGCAGAGATGTGCCCAAAGAATAGATTTTTTGTTCTTATCCTCAAAGAAATAGAAAACCTTGCTTGTTCAAAACAGCAGTAATGTAAAAGACTGCTTTTAACTTACTGTCAAATATTCAAAAAGATGTGCAAAAAAGAAGAAAAATGCAACAAAAAGCTCTGACTGCTTTTGGTTTCACATTCCTGGGAAAGTAGTATTCTGATGTTATCATGAAATGAGAACAGCAGGTGTGTAACTATGATCACATTTTATTTGTAACAAACAAAGGGTGGTGAAAGATGGGGGCAGAACAGCACCAAAAGCAGGGCAGAGGAGGTGAGGGATTCAAACAGCAGTGGATTAATAGGATATTGAGAAAGGACTGCACTAAAAGAAATACAAGCATAAAGGCAGATAATCTAAAGCCTACCATATAAAAAACTCTGCTTTTCAGATCCTGATTATTAAACCAACAAGCAATGAATACACCTTTTAAAAAATAATCAAATTACTTCATTAGTAAACTAATGCACACGCATGGGTGGGGTGAGGCAAATGCACAACTCTGACAGTGATGATCCCTGTGTTGCTACAGCTGTCTTCTGGGTAGAACCTCCCAAAAGGCTTTTTTTCCATCCAACCACCTACTGAAAACACAGATGCCAGGACCTCAGTAGCATTCCAACACTGACTTTACTGGAATGCAGAGAAAATTGTGAGCTATTCCTACAGAGAGTTTCACTTATTTGCACAACTATATAGTGCATAGAA
>VXBB01002178.1:774183-820916 GCA_013399915.1 Illadopsis cleaveri | reverse complement strand
CCTTCCTTCCTTTTTCTTTCTCTTATGCACAGCTAGCTCTCTGTTTCAGTTGGAAACAGATTATAAAGTCTGCAGTAGTCCTGCAGAAGTTTTCTAAACTCTCATACACTCATCAGGTCCTAAAGGTAAAAGGTTTCTCTGTGAACTTTGAGGGAAAATGATAGATATTGAGTCTGATTCAAGACTCTATGGGCCAGTGCTGACCCCAGACTGAATCACAGAAATGTTACAATCCTGAAAATCTTATTGGTAAAGTCATGCATGGAATCTGGGGAGACTCCAAGGATGGGTCCAAACTCTAACATTCGTACTCAGTCCTAAAGTCCCATACCAGTGAGGAGGAGTTTGCTGCAGGAAGAACAGATTGAGGATTTCATAATTTGTCTTTGCTAATGACAACACTGACAAAGATTTGTAGATGTGGATTCTGTTAAATTCTGTTCTCCACAGATGACAGTGCTGATGTTGATTTGAACTGCATTGGCATTCATGAATTTCTTATTCATTTTAAGGCTCGGATAACTGGGAGCAGGACCAGGACATCTGGGTTTTAGATTTTCCCTGAAATGTGGTTGTTGAGATTTGTGTTGTTGATTTTCAAAAGAGAACAAAATACATTCAGTCCGGCTGTAAAAGATAAAATTATCAATTCCACTGATTTTTTAGCCTTCTTTTATTTCAGAATTAACATCTTGAGTTGGAGATATTCCTCTCTAAGAGATGTCACCTGTTTGTATTTCACTTGATTTTTCTCCCTTTCCTTTTGCAGATCTGTTAGAACTTTTCTACTGACCCTACTGTGGTTTGTGGACTGGTTTTGAAAATCAGTTAACTGTCTAAATTGAGATTTGTTCAAAGATTTCACAGGCAAGAGATTCACTGTAACGATTCTATTGAAATTTCTGCAGTATTTAATTTTTTTTAAAAAAATGGACCTCCAAAGTGATGGCTTCACATGAAGACCTGAACTTTCAGATATGCACAAAAGGAAATTTAAAAATATGACACCAGTGCAGCCTGTTAATATCTTGCTGAAATTTTCAGGAGAGCAATTTATTATTTTAGAATAGTTAGAGTTTTAGAATATTCCACATACTGCAGGCGTTTGGATCAGTTATAAAAGGAGGATGCAGCTTCGCCTCTCCTCTTCCAGGACTACCAGGAAGGTTTGGGAATGAGTAAGGCAGAAAGAGTAGGTCACAGTATTGGCAGAGAAAAAGAGGCATGGGCTGGATGCAGACAGGACCCCAGGGTATATCTCCCATGGTTCTGGTCCTCCAACTCCTTCCAGGGTATGTGACTTGACTCAGTATTACTGAGGGCAGGTTTAAAATGTGTTAAAATGTGAAGAATGGAAAACTGATTGATGTACTGAATGATGAAGACTCAGGACTGGTGGAGGGAGGAGGGCTATAGAGTAATCTGGCAGATAGTAGGCTAGAGAAGCACATAATTAGTTCTCATTGGGCATTTTGGTTGGAGGGGGAAAGGTGCCTACACCAGCTGGCAGCTTTTTGTGATTTAATCCCAGCTGGTTCTTCTAGTGAGGCTCCCAAAGAGAGTGGAAAGCTGGCCCTGCTCACTCGAAACTGTTGTGAGTTGGCTGATCTGCTCAAACTCAAAAGAGGCTGTTCAAAAAGCAAAATTTGGAGGCTAACACAGGAAATTTTAATAACTTCCAGGCTAAATCTCACGGCTTGGCAGCTCAGCTCATCAGTTCTGGAATTCTTGAGATTGGTATTCTTCCTGCCCTGGAAAAGCTTAAATACATACTCACTGCTGTGCAATGAATAAAGCCCTACAAATATTATACCATGACGAAGACTTAAAAATGTCTGTGAGTCTTTGTAGAAATGATGTCTTACAGTATAATGTCTTTAACAGAGGTGACAAAAGTTCAAATGAGATAATTTATTTATATGTTTATATCAACAGAAAATGAAAGAAAAAGAAATTTAAATCATATTTGAAATAATATTTTTCTACTATTTCAGTTGTTACACTGTCCCGGTCCACAGTACGGACAGTGATCCTAGATGATCTTTATGATCTCTTCCAACCCAAGCCATCTTATGAATTTATGATTTTGTGATTATTTTATATGTAGAATTTTTATATCCATGGTTGTGTCCTATTCTTGTGACATGAACGTAGTAGAATCAGGGTTCATTCTCCTTTGAGAAAGTAGTAACCATGTTCCATTGCCTGTGAGGTGCCACTCAGCTAGCACCTTTCCAGTTTGTCTCCTGTTACTTCCACTTCACTTTTAGTCCCCCTTAGCTCTGTCCAAGCTGCTGCAAATAAAGCCATCATCTTTTCTGTCTGGTAGTGGCTATCCCCTTTCTTCTCCCTCCTTTTTTTCACCTTTATAATCATCTGCAGGATCTGGTTGCTTTGCACTGATTTGAAGCATGAGCCCACATAACCCTCCTCGGCAGCATCTCACTTCAGCTCATGTTATTTCATGTATGCTGTCTCTTACATCTTGTTTCACTCTTGTCTCAGAGCAAGTTTCAAGCATTACATCTCTCTGTCCTCTTTCATTTGTTTGCTTTCAGGCTTGCTGTTCCTCAGAAGCAATCACCCTCCCTCTTAGCAATCCTCCCTCAGAAACTGTTGGTGTGATAATAATTCACTAGTGGAAAAGGTGACTATATTATATTATAATATATATTATATCTGTTATACATTGCATTATTAATGACAAGAAACAAAAATCAAAATATGCAATTATGTACTTATATATTATATATGTTATAAATTGAAAATTAAAAAATACTAAGGATGACAGCATAATTAAATCAAACCAGGGATCTCTCATTTCTCTTATCCTTTCCTCTCCCGTTTCTCCAAGGAATTTCTCATTCAGCCCTGCTCCTTCATGGCAAGGCAGAACTCTGTATAAAATCAATACCAGTATGCACTGGGGGATGCTGCAGGAGGACAATCAAAAACACAGTGTCAAGCCCTAAGCTGTAGAATTTGGAAACTGATCTATAAGGACACTCCTTTTTACATCCTAGGAAAATTCTGAGAGTGCCTTCTCACTTAAAGAGCTCAGATTCCTGTTGAATAAGAGTCATTGCTCGTCCATCTGTTTGGTTTTTTTTTTAATTAGTAAGACTGACAAGAAGCTGCCTGCCACGTTTTTTGTTGAATTCATTCTATTTATCATGGGTTGGCTGCAAAGCAACTCCCTGCTTCAGTCAGATGGAGAGACCTGGCAGATGGGACATCTTTCAAGTCATTTTTACATGTGTCTATGAGTATGTGTGGCCAGAATAACCTTCACTGTGTCACTTTTATTTAAACACTTTTTTTTTCCACCTTTGACTGTAATATATTGAAAATAATACAACTTAAAAATATTCCGCAAATACAAATTAATTTTCATAGCCTTGATGCCTTCTAAATATGTCATCAAAGTTTATTTTGCTAGCAATAAAACCATAAAATGTGATAATTTATGGAAGCAGCAGCGTCAGTGTATGAAATTAAGGAATACGTGGTGAATGGTACCAACAAGAGAACCAAGTCATAACAAACATCCCAATTTTTATTATTTGGAACCCTGTCAGGCTCTGCCCTAAGGCTCTGACACAGCAGCTGCAGCTACTCCGTAATGCTGAGAATGGCCAGTCCGCCCAGAGGCTTTTGTTTAAATTCACCTCTATTGGTAGATGTTTTCCTTTATGCAAGACATTTGTTCCAATGAAGTTTTGCACTTGACTCTACCTAGTTTTATGTCCTTGGTGAGGAATACAGGGTGGTTTGCAATTGTGATCTTTTCCCATTCTCCCTTAGTGACAGCCTAGACTCCTTTAAATTACACACAGTCCTTCCAGGCAGCTGACAGAAGCAGAAGGATCCTTTGGATACCTACAAAATATGTAAATGTGATGTTGTAGGCATGTACACATCTGCTCACAGTGCCACAGCAGGTCTGTACATACGTGTTCTATAAAAAGGAATAAACATAATAATTACTCTTAAAATACATAGTAGGTATCAAAGCAGAACACCTTTTCCATCCAGAGACAACTCTGAAAGAATGCAAACCCAAATCAGTTTATTTGACTGAGCAGAAAGCTGATAGGTCATCATTTTTTTTGAACTGCAGATATAGGTAAAAGTCACAGAGATAAGGATTGTATCACTTTGAGTTGCTGAGAGGAATCTCATTGCAGCTGGCCTGGAAATCCCAGGGTGATTTGTCCACTGGAAAGTCAAAATCTTTTGCGCTCTTTTCACCTTGTGAAATAATACAGTATTTCACTTAAATGTGGTGGCTTATGGCTGAAAGAAAAAAAAAGCATTAGCATATCTTCATTCTTAGAAGTGCTTCCAATGGATCTATCCAAAGCCTGTTTGCAGTATTTGAAACTCCTATAGCAGGTTCTACATACACAACGTCAGTAATGTTTTTGCTATGCTGTTCTTAAAAGATACTCATCACTGTCAAAGATGGTTAAAACAAAGCAAAACACGGAAACAAAAATCTAATAAAAATAATTACTGAGGATAAACTAAAGTAGATAAGGACTTTTTGCATAGTATACCTATTATACCACGTGAAAATAACTTATTCATACTAAGAGAGCTGTATAAGTTTTTGTCTGAGTATTTTTCTTCTATCCAGCAATAGAAAGGATCATATATTACTACTTGTGAAACTTGGTTTTATCATAATGGATGAATGGAGTAACAGATTATTTTAAGAGTACTGATAGTCAGATACAGGTAAAAAAAAAAGTACTAAAAAATTAAATTATATATTTGTACACATATATAGTCATACACTTTTGCATACACATACACATACACATACATAGATACATACATAAGAAGAATATTTATTTGCTTTTTGTCTTCCAAACAGAGGAGAAAAACAAAGTTGTACTTGAAATATTTCTGATAGTATTTAAAACTCCATAACTGCAAACATCCAAAGTTGTTGAGAGTAACTATGATGCTAGATGAAAATTTTAGATACGTTTACATTAAGTCAAGGATTTTGCAGATTGTCACATTATCCCATCTGTGGGGAGTCTGCAAGGGGGGACAAGCGTCTGGGAGGAGACTCAGGTGGGGCAGCTGACTCCAGGCAGCTAAAGAGCTGTGATGATAGTCTTCCCAGGGAAATGACGGAGTCACCATCCCCAGAGGGACTTAAAAGAGATGTAGATGTGGCACTTGGGGACATGGCTTTGTGGTGGGCTTGACAGTGCTGGGTTAACCATTGGACTCAGTGATCTGACAAGTCCTTTTCAATCTAACAATTATATGATTCCAAACCTGGATTTGTTTGGGGGGCCTTGGCCCGTAAGTATAATGGTATTGTAAAACTGACATAACCTTTTAGCTTTCAAAAGTTCATTCTGTAAATGTAGATTGAGATGCACTTTCCTCATGACTACAAAAACAAGCTAAATGTAGCAGATAATTGATGTATTTCTAATCATCACTTTTTAGAGATTAAAGATGAAAATTGTATTATTTGAAAATGTGTTATCTGCTATGGTTAAACAATAAATTTTCAAGACGTACTAATCTTTGTCAATGTTAAATGGATGATGATTAAAAAAAGTCATCATCAACACATCAGGCAGTTTTCTGCATAGATGTGTTCTTTTAGTGTGGGCTGAATCATTAAGTATAAACCATTCTGTATCCAAGCAGAATAAAAAGCATGGGAATTGTAATTTTTACAGATGCAAAACAATTACGAATGAGACTCCATACGATCCTCTGCCCTCACTTTCCAGCAAGGCAGTGTGGAGTCATGGGGCAGTCATCTACCATGTGGGGCGTAGGAGGGCCGAGCATCTCTTCCCTAAATCTGTGGGACAAGGGAGAACTCCAGCCAAGGCACCAGGACAGGCACCTGCTGCTGCACACAAGGGAGCAAAGGTGGGGTTAGAATGAGGCACAAGCTCCTTGGCTTTTGCATTGCAGGAGAATCAGGGACAGATCAGAAACAGCTATTTTCTTGGACTATTACCCAGATGTGACTGGACGTCTGGGGTCAAGGAATTGCAGAAAATCCGGTTTAGTGTTGGGGAATGGATGGACTGCCAGAGCTTCAGCAGCAGGAAGGACATGCTCAGTACCTCCCAGCTGCATCCTTCAGTGACATAGCTGTCCACAGGGGACCTCACACTCTGGTAGATCTCTTAAATTTTGTGTCGTCTGGTAGCAGAGCACTTACTCAGTAACATCTGTGTCAATTTTACAGCCTTTGCCTGTGTGTGTGTTTTGCTTTTCAAATGGATGTGCTGTAGCTCAATCTTTAATTAAGCAGTTTAACTGATGAAGGGTTACCATGAAATCTAGATACATTCTTTGAGGACGTAATCATGCTACTGCTTCAATGTGAATTTCTCTAGTTTCTGCTTCCAAACACGGGCTGGTACAATTTGTTTGGTTTTATTTGTTCTAAATAAGTTCTTTACAACTGCTTGAAAGGAGGCTCAAGCAAGGTGGGTGTCAGTATCTTCTTCCAATAAACAAGAAACAGGACCAGAGGAAAAGTCCTTAATTTGTGCCAGGAGAGGTTTGGGTTGGATATTAGGGAAAACTTCTTCACTGAAATGTTTCTTAAGAACTGGACCAAGTCTACCCAGAGAAGTTGTAAAGTCACCAGCCCTGGTGGTCATTTAAATGATGTGTATGTGTGGCACCTGGGGACATGTCTTAAAGGTGGGCTTGGCAACAGGCAGGGATGGGTTAATGGGTGGACTTGGTCATCTTTAAAGGTCTTTTCCAACTTAAATATTTCTAGGATTCTGTGAGATTAAAGATCAACTCACAGTCAGAAAGCTCTTCCTTCTCTCAATGCGTATAACCTATGACCATGTCAACTGTGCATAATCTACCAGTATACTAAACAGATTGGGAAACTCTGATTCCCCTTTAAAGGCATATTTCTCTATCCTAGATTATCCTTTTAAGATAATTTCCAAAATCTTTTGTAATTAATATCTTTTTTGGAACTGTGATTTCTGGAAACAGTCCAGGGAAAAAACCTCACAAGTCCCATCAACTTAATGACTAAGCATACAAAGACTTTATTTGCATTCTTTTTTATAGCAACTCATAGTTTGTTCTATTTTTTTTCCCAGTTGATTATTCACAAAGAAGCTTTAGATGTTGTCATAGCCTATCTCTGCCTTTTAAGTATGGTCTGTACCTCTGGTTTCCATGTGCCAAGATTTTGTATTAGTCTGAATTAAAATGCATTTTTTATTAAATGAATAGCTCTTAACAAAATACTGACAGGGGTCAGGGTACCTGAGATGCTCCCTTTCTCCTAGTCTGCTGAATTTTATCCCTAATGAAACTGAGTGGGAGATGAGTTTTAATGGCTTTTAGTAACTGCTTAAATTCATTTCATTTTGTTCAAATGAAAGCTAAACTTCATTTCCTCTCCCAAAGATGATATGATCACTGTCGAGTCTACAACTTGGTTTGATGGTAGATAACCTTGATTATTGTTAATGCAAATAGTTTAATATCACTCTGAGCCACAATCGACCTGCATGAAAAATAATGTTCGATGGCTATAATGTCAGGAAAGCAAACTAAGCTGGCCTCCTCATTGACAATATGGGGGAAAAAATAAAACAAACATAAAACCAACACAAGAAGACTTGCAGCTTGCCATAAATTTGTCATTTGTACTCTTTGAATGTTGCGTTTCTTTTCCTTTTACAAAAGCGTGTGATCTGTTAAAACTTCACTTAAACTTCCTTTGAAACATATTTATCTTCTGAGGAAGGGTTTTCTTCACAACAAACATGTTTTCCAGAGGAAACATACATTCACCAAATTTACAAGTTGATATGGTTAACATAGATTTTATTACCAGAGGTCTTGCCAAGGGCCATACATTTTCTCCCTGATTATGTGATTTCCTCTTTGTTCAGTAGGCTCCAGACCATTCTTCCTTCTGGTCTCCCTGTAGCCTGTTTTTCAGGCTGTTGGGCTGCTGTGGGAGCTGCCATTGGCAATATAAAGCCTGTCATGAGCCATGTGCTCAGTACTTTCCTGCTCTATGGAGTGTCTGTTCATGCTGGCATCTAGAGGGGGATGTCAGGGTTTTTTCTCCTCTGTGTATCCCAGCTTCTGCATAGCTAGAGTTTTCAGAATACAAAATCCTGTATTTGCTCACTGTGCAGTTAGTCCTTGCCTTCAGACACAGAAGAAGGTTAGGATGATGCACCAGTTTCTAGAAGACCAGGACAGACACTGTGGCTGGTCATCATTTACAGTCTTTCACTACATTGTGGCAGAAGGTTTCACCAGCACACACAGGACTTTTTTCTGGGAGTGCTTGGAGAGTGTAGATGCTGTGATGGATCCAGGAGGTTATGTAGGTAGTGTAGAGTGGGGTTAAGGACTTTCCAATTTTAGAGAATCACACCTGGAGAAGACCACACCAGGGTCAGAGCAGAGGATGATGTGTCTCTGGTGTAAAGATGGCAGTAAGTCTGTAATTTTTGGCTGACATGAAACAGAGAGAGGTCTACAGCAGCTCTGCTAACTTGGTGTGGGGTGTGTTACCTTTTCAGACTCTCATTGCTTAATCATCATTCCTTGCTTGGGGACTGCTTCCATGCAAACCAAACAGATGGACTGCTTTGGGATCCATCTGGAGACAGCTATCTCTTTTTTCCTATAAAATATTGTTTGAAGAACCTTGCAATTTATTTTTCAGTTCTCACTACTTTTTCATGCCTGACCATTTTTCTCTTCCTCATGCATTCAGCTTCACATCTGGAAAGAACTGCCTGAATACATCACACACATTATCCACCATCTCCACAAAGAACAAACAGAAGGCCAGCTACTAACAGGGATGATGCACACAAATAGAGCTCAGCATATTTCTATATTGTAATTAAATCTATTAACATATTTCTGTATCCAACATCAACATTCCATATCATTTGCAGAAGCTTCAGAGTCAGAAGAAAATTTGAGGCTTTACTTACAGATGGCCAGGAAACAGCACCTTCTCAAGGCCGTAAAGGCCTTATTGCCAGCAACATGGTTTCTTCTGCTCTCAGTGCTTTTCTGAACTGTATGAATAAGGATCAATGCTGAGAAAGGTTGTGTATCTTCAGTAGTCATTGACTCCTGCTGAACCAAGAGCCTTGTGTCATTGCAGGATCTAGTTATCCACTGATCGGTAAGTATCAGTAAGATAACAACTATCTCTTCTCAGGATTGGTGACTTTTCTTGTAGTGTTGGCCCTTCAATCAAAAAACCCAAAACTAATAGCAACAACAAAACAAACACCAAAAAAGCCCCAAAATTCAAACAAGGGAAAAATAAAGATAATTAATCTCAATGGAAAGAAATATTGAATTAGATTATCTCCCTGTGAGTCCTCATTATTCATAATTTAAATATTTGGATAGGAATTCATAAACAATAGATAATAAGAAGGCAAAAGATGAGAACTATTGCAACATTTTTTCACTGAAGAGGTCAGAAGATTAGGTACTGTGCAGCTTACTGTTCAATAGATATTAAATTCAACTCCATGCAGGAAAGACAGACTTTCCATTAATGGACAATAAGACACAAGCCTCTAAGACATGACCTGAAGGTATATATGTATACTGGATCTTATCAAAAAGCCATCTCTCTTTTTTCTGCTGAGTCCAGTAGCAGGGTATAGTCCCTGGTAGGTCCTCGTTACATGGTTTTGCTCTGAAGATTTAATGGGGAAGGAACTGGGAAACAGGACTGGTTTTGAAAAGCTCTTGTCTTGGACAGACTCAGGTCAGAGGGCTTTGACATGCAATAAAGATAAAAAATTGGAACTTCAAACTCACAGAACCAACTGAAAATTTCTCAAGGCCTTATCCAGGTTCATTTCCCAGGACTAGGAAATCTCAGTTTCCAGTCTTGTCAAATCCTAATACGTCTTCCATGAGAAAAGTTAATTAAAATGATAAAAACCATATTCTCTTCTATTGGATTGTTCCACCCATTTTCTTTTCATCATTTACCTGTTATAAATTCTGATATTTTAAAAGGTTCACTTATATTTTTTCCTTTCTAATTCCATCTTATTTATGCCCTGTACAGTGGCTAAATACTCCTTTTCCTCTTCTTTTTCACACATTTTGAACATTTGCTATTGATTAGCATATCTTTGTCCTTCTTCAAGATCCCTTTAAAACCTCCGCAAAACTGAAAACCTCCCATAAAATTCACCAAGAGCCAGCTTCGAGCCTTAGTCATCACTTTCCCAAGTTATTCAGAGGCTGTTTCCTCACAGACCAGTCCTCCTACTTTTTAAATTGTTTGAGCCAATGCCTCTGAAGTGCCTCCAGCTCTGTGTGATTATGAGGTATTTCCACCAAGCACCTTTGCAGAGGTTGTCACCAGCATTAGGCACAAAGGAGAGGATGTAACCACCTTGTGCAGAAACATGGTGGTGATTCTTTTCCTGCACTCTGGAATAAAGTCTTAATAGGGTTTTGGGGGAAGCGGGGTTTTGTTTGATATTTTTTTCCCTCTTTATGTATCAATTGTAAATTAATGTTTAATTTACAGGCTAGAAATAAGCAAAAGACACAAGCACATTTTCAGCAGCTGTAACCTGCCATCTAAGGTGATGATATTTCATTTTCAGCGTTAGTTGTTTTGCTTCAAACTGTCATTTGAGTTGCTGGATTAGAACTGCAGGTTGCCCTCAGTTTTCTGGTCATCATTTTGAGAACCTGGCTGAAGCACTTCACAGGGTGAAGATCACCAATTTCTGCCCCATGGTGATGCTTGTATCTGCTTGTCTGGTTTTTCATAGATGTTTGACCTGCTGTTTGACCTGCTATTTGACCTAGGTGACCAGTACAGATCATGTCTGAAATAAATACTTCATAAATTTTAAGGGCAGAGGGGAACATTATGCTCATCTAATCTGACATCCTAAAAGTAAAAGGCCTTGGAGTTTGACAGGTAGCTTCCATCTTCCAGTGTAGCTGAAATATGTATTTTAGAAAGTCTTGTACCAAAGATTTGCTGTCGTAGGAAGTCTGCCTTATCTCCAGATAAATTATCCCAATGACTAATTGCCCTAACTGTCCCCCCAAAAAAATTAAAATTAAAAAATTATGCAGCCTATCCAGAGTCAATTAATTCAGCTTTAGAGTCTGGTCATTAGATCTTCTTGTTGCTTGATCTATTAGATTGCTATAATAAATCTCTTATCCATGTAAGCAACTGCACTTGCAAAGAAAATGACAAACTCAGAAGCTTAGATATATTGTCTACAGATGTTTGTTAAGGAAGAAAAAAGAGATTTAAACTGAGGGGAAAAGAGTAAATATTAACTTGTTGATCTGTTTGTGGAAAATGCATTTTCCCCATTAGACTATTAAAAAGATTGGATAAATTGCTCATCATAAATAATTGGAGAAGGCTGACTAATGGACCAAATTGCCTTTGGCATTTCTGTCTTCCTACTCCTTTTGGAAGGTATTACTTCAGAACTTTGGGGGGCTATTTATGGTGCTTTGTTATTTTGTTTTTTTTTATTTTATTTTCCCTCAGATATAATTTGATTCCATTATGACTTTCTAGTGAAAGTGTTTTTGTTCTGAAAAGAAACTGTGAAATAGAAAAAGAAAACAAGTGTTAATTTCTGTTCACATAAACTAATGGCATCCGTGATAAGTAAATTGGAATAGAAAGTAATTCATAAGTGCAGCAGGAGTCTGGTTTTCTGTCATTGTAGAATGTAATTAAAACGGAGCTTCCATAGATGTCAATCTGGAGTAATCAGAATGTTCCATCTGTTACTGCATCCATCTTCACTGGTTCCAGAGCTGTGGTATCTAGCTTCTTCCAAGACAACTGTTTCCTTACTAAAGCAAGCTGCCCAAGCAGTGGCCATTTCAGTTCAAAAGCAGGTTACACCAAAATTATCATTTACCTTGAGATGGATTGTCAGGGTCTTTCCTGCAACCCTAAATGGGTTGAATTTGTGCTGAGTGTGTTTTCTCACAGTATACATTTTCATAGTTTGCTTTAACTCTGTAAAGCCCCTCATGTTTTGGCACAGAACAGAATTGTCAGCCTCCAAACTCCATGCCAGCATCCTGTGCACAGTCTGCCAAAAGGCAAATGATTGCTTGAAGACCAGCAAAGTGATGCAGATGCTGATCCAACTTTGTGATTCCTTTGTGGAGGAGGGAGGATTGTTTTGGGTTCTCATTTGTAATAACTCAAACACATGCCTTACAGCCCTGGATGGAAACATAAATATGTGCTCCGCTAATCAGAATGCCTAATTAGTTATGAGCCACCATCCACTTGTGCACTGGGCAAAGAGGGTAAGAGTGAGCAGCCTGTCCTCAGGACCCCAGCACAGCACTTAAAATAGCAGGATACAAACCTCTCAGGAACTCAGGGACAGGCTGAGGATTGCTGGAGAGCCTTGTGGCACAGAAGCCATCAAGATCATTTAGAGAACATAAAGATTCAGCTCTGGTGCTATAATAAGATTAGCTGTCTGTAGTTTAGACAATCCTGCAATTAATCATTAACAATCCTCAGATAAACCAGCGCTAATTTGATGCCATCATGTTTGCCACCTTTCACCAGATCATGCAATTAGCATGGGATGAAGCACCTGGAAAGAATCTTTGATGAAAGCCTTATGAAAATTCTTAATGAGTGGGATTTAAACCAAATGGATTGTAAGCCTTTATTAGCAGCTCACCCGTAAATCCTGATAACTTCCCTTTCTGTGAGTTTCCAGTGTAATATTTGCACACCCTGATTATAAATTTTGGGGAAATAGCTTATAACTGTGGTTAAAATGCAGCATTAAAGCAGTTAAACAGTCTCCTTATTAGCATTGGAACTATAGACAAAACATATTATATTTGGTTAATAAATTTATTTTTATGTAATGGAAATGCCATCAAAGCATAGTTAATCTGAATTGAATTAGATTATAATTGGAGCTCTTGTGCACAAGGAATGAAAATGATTCCTTATTGTTGCAAACTGACAATGCAGCATTTGTTACTCCCTCCTCACTGGCCTTCCAAGTGGCAGCTGTAATATAAGTGTGCACATCTCGTGAGTTGTGCATGCAATATTACTGTGTCTTGGAGCATGGAGCTCAGCAGTAAGACAGAGGAAAATGGATTGCTCTGGATGTAATTCATTACACCTTGACCCCACTCATTTAGAGGTAAATGTATTTGAGAAACAATCCTGTGCATAAGTGTACTGGCTCTTTGTCCTCCCTTCTGGCTACATGTTCTAGTGTGAGTGGTGTGAATCTGAGCTCTCAGGTCTCAGAGGAAGAGTTAAAATCCTCTTTTACAATGTTAAAGAAAACAAAAAGTTATGGCAGCCACATGAAGTCCTGTGTGACCCTATCACAGCCTTTTTGTACCTGAAGTCTTTAAGAAAGATGGGAACAAAGGTTTTAGCAGGGACTGTTACAGTAGGACAAGGGCTAAAGGCTTTTATCTACAAGAGGGTAAATTTAGATTAGCTATAAAGGAGACATTTTTTACAGACAAGGTGGTGGTGCGCTGCCACAGGTTACCCAGAGAGATGGTAGATGTTCTATCCCTTGAAACATTCAAGGTCAGGCTGGAGGAAACAACCTGATCTAGCTGAAGATTTCCCTACTTCTTGCAGAGGGCTTAGACTAGATTTCCTTTAAAGGTCCAATGGTTCTAATGCTGAGTGTCAAATATTGTACACCAGGGTTTAACCAAATACATCCACTTGCTGTCTGCTCACCCAAATAGCTGGAGTAACTTCCCCAAGATTTTATATGTGAAATTTACCTCTCTAGGGAACATGGCAGGATAAAGGGACACCCGTGTCAGGAGTTCTGTGTCTTTCCATCATCTGCAGGACATCAGGAAAGTATTTACACACAGTTGTAATGTGCACAGGTCTACTCTTACACTGTTGCACTGATGGATTCACTGGAGAAAGGGGATGCAGTGAGGGCAGGGATATGCAGTGCTTTGCTGACAGGGAATTTTTCCATGTGTGTACGGTGAGGACAGCTATGCGGGTGTGCCATCAGCCACATGGCCTAAGTCCTGTGGGCACTCTGACCTCTGCATTAGGAGGAGAACTGGTGGTAGCAGCAAGAGGAAACTCAAAGCAAATAGTAAAAAGGATAGATGTCCCCATTCAGGAAACAAGTATGCCTATCACAATGTCATGTAGGCACATCATCAAGGAAACTGTTAGGATTGCTGTGTACATACCCTGTCACAAATATAACTCGTCCTCTAGTGTGGGTATAAGGTCTAGGAAAAGAGGAGAGCTGCAAGAGTGATTCTCTTTTTTTTCTTCTTTTCTTTTGCTCTTGTTTCCTTGTGCTAAACCAAAACAAATGAGCAAAATGCACTTCACCCACTCATAAAACCAACTAGCGCTGTAAACAAAGAGAAAGCAGGATATTAATAAAGTACAACTCAGCTGAGAGCAAAGGGAGCATCCTCTGTAAGTCTGTCTGATTTGTGTCATCTATCCCAAATTTACAACGTGGTAATTTCTTGTTGCTTATAAACCATTAAAATTTGCAGCACAGTAAGCAGCTAATGTAATTTTGCCTGCAAGTGGTATAATATCTTGGATCCGCAGGGAGACCAGCATACTCATGTCTTATCATTGCCTTCTGTGGTAGGTAGAAGTGCCCAGTGCTACTGGGCTTAGGCCCAGTGTGAGTTTGTTGAAGTTCATTACTGACAACCTGGGGCTCAGTTCCACTTATCTGCAAGTTCTCATTTAGTTTGAGTCATCACAGTATCAGAGCATCTTCCAGAAAAACACGTTAAGCAATCAGATTAGTACTTAACACATCTGGTTTTATCTCTCTTTTCTCTTTGTCTCTCTAACAGCAGCACAGAGCAAAGAGGCACTTTACAGAGAAAGATGACATTGCTACTAAAAAAAAAATACATCCCAAGCCAGCCTGGACAAATGTTATTAATGTTTCAAAGTCAAACACTGAAAAATATAGAGAATCCAAAATGAAAGTTGCCTGTGAAGTGTTTATTGTCTCTTTTATTTAATATTTATTAAATACAGAAGTTTTGTTGGTAGGGATTTTTTTTTTACTCCTTATTTCATGCAGCACCATAGATGGAGAATGATTTGTTGTTTTTATCTTTACTGTTTTAATTTTTATATGTGTATATAATTATAAAAAACATATTATGCATGTGTATATTATTTTCACCTTTTTGTGCCTAATAGGCTACAAGCAAAGTAGTTGATTTACTTATGTTCCTTTTAGAGGTGTTCAGCAATTTTTCCCTTTGTCCTTGAGGAAAGTTAATTAACTGATATTTATATCCTTCGATAAGATGGAAGGGAGGTGTTAGCTCCCATTTTCCCATTCAGGGCTGGTGTTTCAAAGCATAATATCATATAATAGGGTCCAGATTCACCCTTTCTACTTTTGGCAATCCCTGTTTGCTCTTGCCATCACCAATCCCAGCCCTCTTTCAGTTTTATGTTTTATTTTGTTCTGGTTTGCCTTCTTCCCATTTTGCATTTTGGCCTCACGGCTTTGATGGTGTCATGTGGTCAAGACCAACATAGTTCCTGACTCCAACCTGGAGTAACTGAGGATAATTATTACAACAGAAAGTCTGGCTTTACCCTGCAGACCTGTTTTGGAAACACTTAGTCAATTTATCCCATGTTGTGTTGAAAACCTACAAAGGAACAAAAACTGGGCAATGACAGAAAAAATAAGATTAAAATAAGGGTCAAATCCTCCTTTTCCCACTAAGATCAAAAGAAGGTACATGGGCTTTAACTGAAGCAGAATGGATCTGTGGAAAACTACCATGCAAGTCCTATTTCCAGCTTGCTCACAAGCTGCACAGCTGCCCAAAGCAAGAGGATGGCTCAAAAACTCGTGAAAATAAGTTCTTCATATGTCACCCTCCCATTCACAGCTATAGGCTATAGCCCCTCTGGCTATAGGGCTTCACACTACTCAGCTGCAAAGTCCATGCTGACAGGCATAACTTAAATGTTATCCAAAACCTTTAAAGCACAATTAGATCTCCTAAATATATTTCAAATCCTTCCTGTTGCAAAGATTTGGAGTAAAAGAGTCATAAAAAAACCTGAAGAATGTGAGAAGAAAGTGTGCTGGTAAGGAGACAAGGCAGAGCTTCATGTTGTACATCTGTTTTGTTCCTCAGAGATAAATCAACATCAACAGAGAAGAAACTCAGCCACTTTAACCTTTGTTTGCAATGCCAGACACTGAAAAGCTAGGCATTGTTTCTGGGAATGGTGAGCCCTAATTTGGTCCTAGCCACAAGCATAAACAGTGTCTGTGACTGGAAGAATCTTTGGCAGGAAGCTTCAACTTAATGATGATTCTGTCCCTGGAACTTCCTGCAGCACAGAGTTTAGCCACCCAGTGCATACTTCTGGCAAAATATGTTTAACCTCCTGTGGGATATGGGTCAGAGAGAACTGCTCATGTGGTAGCAGCCCCGCACCTGCAGCCTGTGGGGCTGCACCAGAAAGGATGTTAAGACGTACTAGTTCAGTGAGCATTAGCAAAACAAGTCTCATACATCCCTTTGATAAGCTAGTGAGGGTGGGAGGGTCTGAGAAACCCCAAACCTCTCTGTGTCCTTCATTTCTCAGTGTCTCCATTTAACCGCCCACACACACTACTACTGTCTGTCTTGTCTAATTTAGAGTGTAAATTCTTCAGGGCAGGGACTGTGTCTCACTGTTTGTTTGCATGGTGAGGTCCTGATCCTGATTGGCAGCTCTGAGTGCACTACAAATCTATTTTAATATAGCCCCAAATTGAAAATTCTGTATCTTGGAGCCTTAGGGAATGTGGGACTATATTCGGGGAAAGCAGAAGCTCTGAAAAAATACTGAAAGGTCACTGCAGACAATGTACTGAATATGAACTGTGAATGTGGAGCTGATGGCTAAGAGGCAAGGCCAATTTTGCTCTTGGTCAAATTTAAACAGGACAATGGAGGTATCATTAGCCATGTATTATTTTACTGAGGGAAGCTGGGGCTGGCATGAGTCTCCATTTCTCATATCTATCCTTCCAAAAAGTTCTTGAGAAAATACAAAGAATATCAGAAAGAGATATTTTTTTTTTTAAAGGATGGAAACTTCAATTGCTTAAATGATGTATCCAAGTGAGAGTCATATTTGCCCTAGAATAGTTAAATAGATACTGAGATAGACACGTTCAGGGCAAATTTACACTTGAATTTAACTAAATTGTCTTCTGGAGGAGCCTCCACTGATTAAGTAGGGATGGTCAGGCAAGTAGGTACAGGTAGTTGCCCGAGTTTGGTACCATCAATCTTCTCACACCAAGAAAGAATAATTTTGACACTGAGTGTATTTGGCTTGTGGAAAGATGATTAAGAGGAGACTTGCTGACACTGTAAGCACCTACACAGGAAGACAGCTTTCTGTAAGATGGGGCTCTTTCATCCCTCAGACAAAGGTATAACAAGATCCACTCACTGGAAGTCAAAGCCAGACAGATTCAAACTAAAGATAAGGTGCAAATTTTAGCAGGAAGAGTAATGAACCTTGGGAACAATTTACAAGGGAGGTGTTATATTTTCCATATCTTGAAGGCTCTAAATCAAGATGTGGTGTCTCTCTAGAAGATAGGCTGTAGTTTAGCCATTAGTCATGAAGTTACAGAAATTGCTAGGTGATATATAGGTTACACTAGATGGTCATAAAAGCATTGTCTAGTGATAAAATGCACTAATCTAAATAATGATACTAAATGTTCCATCATAACGAATTGATTTTGCATATGCTGTACCAGCTCAAAGTTACTCAGTTAATATTGCCTGCACTTTTATTGTCTGATGCAAGTGGACAAGGCACATGGTTTCCTCAGCACCTCAACAACAGGTATATATTCATGCCTCCTACAGACTGTTTATAGCTCAATCCATCATCCCGAACTCGTCATTTCTCAGTGTGAAAGCTGCAATATTGTCCATTCATATTATATACATAGATGCATACATACATACATCAGGAGTGCCTTATGGAGTTTTTTGAGAAGCACATTTAGGCTCCTGAGAATGTTTTTTCAGAACTGAGTACTCTGGAGAAACTGCCTGTTTCACAGAGGGGCTGTAATTCTTCTGGACTGCACTCTCCACTCTTGATCTCAAACAGGAAAAGACTAAAGGTGAGTAACATGGTTTCCTGAGCTTTTTTTTTGTTGACATGGCTAAAGGAATCATAGGAATTACTTCCCATATTTTTCCCCTTCTATTGCTGCATGATCAATAGCTGTAGATGGTTTTCATTGTACAGGGTCATGGTTTAACCCCAAACGGCAACTCAATCTCACTCAGTTCCTCGTTCACATCCCAGCAGGGATGGAGGAGAGAATGAGAAAGGCAAAAGTGAGAAAATCCATGAGTTGAGATAAAGACAGCTTCATAGAGCAAGCAAAAGCTGTGCACACAAGAAAAACCAGCCAAGGAATTCATTACTTACTTCCCATGGGCAGAATGGTCTTCAGCCATCTCCAGAACAGCAGGGCTCCATCATATTGTAACAGTGACTGGGAAAGACAAATGCCATCATTCCAGATGTCCTCTCTTCCTTCTTTTCCCAGCTCCATATGCTGAGGGTGATGCCATTTGGCCTGGGATATCCCTTGGGTCACCTGGGGTCAGCTCCCAACTCTGCTCCCTGCATCTGCTGCCAACTCCTTGTGCACCGCCAGCCCCTCCCTGGTGGACAGAGGTTGGGGAGAAGCAAGGCCTTGGCTCTGTGTGAGGACAGCTCAGCAGTAACAAACCCATGCCTGTGTTATCAATGCTGTTTCCAGCACAAATCCAAAACATAGTCTCATACCAACTACTTTGAAGAAAATTTACTCCATCCCAGCCAAAACCAGCACACCCCGGTGATTTCAGAGAAACCTGAAATGTCCACTGTAGTTAGAGAAGTTGGTGTTTACTCTGGAAGGAGCCTCTTCTGGGTGGATTGCATGGTGTGCTGCTCAGCACTGAGGATGTCAAAGTACATTTGTCTGTGATATGAGGGACTAAACTTCATTTTGCTATGCATGCAGGACAGCTGTCAATCATACATGCCTGAAAGGTGTGCAAGGTGTTCAGATAGGAAGAAGTCAGTGCCAGCTACGAAATGAGATCAGGATTTCAAGTGCCAGGATACTCTGAATATTCATTACTGCAGTTTTGGATTTGGTTTTGTTTTTTAAGAAAATGATGAATTTGAAGAAAATTGAGCAAATAATTGCTGTCTGTGACAGCTGCAATTAATGTGCTAATAAGGGAAGGTCTCTGAAGCTCTTCTTTTCCAGTAACTAAAAATCTTCAGATACTTACCCCACTGCTGCATGTTGTCAGTGATCAGTCTGTAGGAAAAGTAGTTAGTTGGGGAGCGAAAACACTCTGAAAATGAAAACTAATCCACAAAGAAAAGTTTCCTGGCAATGCCTGTTCTTAATCCAGAAGGACACTAAGGGAAGAAAGTTTGTAGGTTTAATACACTAATCTGAATACCAGGAGATGTGGACTTAATGTGGACAGCTCCTTAAGCATATCCATCCCACTCTGGTGAGCCTAATCAACCTCTTGTTGCCCTCAGTTCCTGTGAATAGCACCTTTTTCCTGTATCCTCTTTTGCCCTCTCTGTAGTCTAAATTCAGTTGTGCTGTCCATCATTGCTCTAAGGCTGTAAATTACCCAGGCTTCTTCAATCTCATATGTTGCGCATCACATTTATGAAAAATTATAGGAAAAGGTGCTGCCATCCATGCAAATGGAAACTTAAACTCTACAACTAGCAGAAAATGGGCTTGGGTTTACACTCCTGGAGGGAAAAAGGCTTCTCTCCATGGAGAGAGTGAAAACAATTAGCAGTCACCATAATTTTCATCTCTGTATCACAAAAGTACTTTGTGAAGGCTGATAAGTACCATTAACCCCATTTTACAGATGGGTGGCAAACAGCATCGTGCGGCTGCAAAGTGAGTTGCTCAAGGCCATAGAGTAACTCAGCAGAAGTTATGCAAATAGAAACCAGGTCTCCTGATGCCAAGCCTTATTCCTTGGCCCACACAGATTCTACACGGGAGACCTGACCTAATTCCAACATCCCTGAAAGTGCCATCTTCCTTTGCAACAAGCCTAAGCAGGTATACGGAATGGATGAATGACCTCGCTTCTCCGGTGCTCACCATTCTTGTGCAATAATTGCTCGGCAGACATTTCTGTGAGCTTGATGAATGTTTTATTTACATGGAAATGTCTCAGCTAACACCCACAGTAAACACAAGACTGTAGTCAAAACGTTAGTGCATCTATTATCACATAGAGTGGGCTGAAAGATATGCCCGTGTCTGCTGTGAGCAGCCCTGTTCTATTAGCACTGTGGTGCTTCACTGTCCATAGGGGAGAAAAGCCCTGCACATTCACATGGTGCTGGCCATGATTTAAGGGCTCTCACCCCCTGAGGCTGCTTATTTCTCTACTGTGTATTTGAAACCAATTTTGAATTATGTTTGCAAGTAGGACTCTGAGGAGGATACCCATTGGTGGGGTGGTGCATAGTAAATTATGTATCTGGGTTTGGCAGTGGTTTGGAGGTATTGCAAATACCTGGTGTGCAGGTTCCTGTTGCAGGCTTTGCTCAGCCAGAGACATATTATGATCATGACAATGGTGGGCAAGGAGACGAGAAGCTGTTTCTAGTCCTGGCTTTGCTGTCATGTCTGCATTAAGCATGTATGGTTGGATCCACCCTGCTTCATTCAGGTGTTTCACCGGAGAGCCTGATGTCATAGTCTCAGGGCTCTTCTGCAATTGATAGATCTGTAAGATCTCAGTCTCCCATTGGAGCTGCTTGTATATGTTGATTGACCAAAAAAAAAAAAAAAAACAACCAAAAAAACCCCACCAAACATTATATTCGTGGTTAATCTGCTCCTTACAGCTAATTGATTTGGTGCAATTCCAGTTTTCAATGTTTTACTTTTTGACTGCAGAGTGTAAGATAGCCAGCTCTCTCTCATTAAATGTAAAGAGCATCAACCAGTTTCACAAGCTGAATACTCACAAACTAAGGTCACTGGGACTATGATTTTGGGGGATTACCCTGTGTTTTGCACATATAAAATGGGTATAATGATGTTATACCTAATTCAGTGGAGACCAGCAGCAGAAAGTGAAGGCTGCATTACTGATCTCTTTGTTCTACCCCAGATTCATATTAATGACATATCTGTAGGGTAACAGGGAGGTCAACAGTAGCTTGTTTAATGATGACCAGTGTCACATGCTTGAAGTGACCAAAGGTCACTCAAAGTGTTTAGGATTAAAGGCATAATGCTTTACTGCATTGGCAAATACCAGGGAGAAATGGATGCACAGAAAGCTGCTGCCAAAATACAAGTTCATGATGGATGGAAAGTGCAGTGGAAATACTAAGTAAAATATTATCATTTGTTATTACTGCCACAGTGTAATGTGGCCATTCTTTACAGCTGAATATGTCATTTTTAAAAAATTCTTTTGCCTCCTTGCAACTTTGAGGAAGCTATAGCTGATCTGCTGGCTGTGAATCTGTCTGTGTATGTACAAGTCTGTGTATGTATAAGTACAAGTACTGATTTGCATGAAAGAATACAATGGAAGCCTTTTATATTTAATGTAGGAGATAAAGGGAGAGGCTGCTTTGTCAGCAGTCTGAAGTCTTCTGGAATCTGGCTATTCAAGTCAACTTGTAAACATATTTTCCAAGGCAGAAAAACCCCAAACCATTCACAAAAACAGTATTACCTTGTCTTTTGATAGCCTGAGGTGGGGATAAGATGTGGGAATGGTTTAACATGATTTGGAAAAATGCCTTACTAATGAGAAACCATCTACATGACTCATTTCTAGTCTTTCTGAATTTTATTTGTGGATTATGTTTTCCACTGACTAATACCTATTTGTCTCACTCCTTCTTATTTTAACACTATTAACACATCCAGTAACTGTGCTGATATTTCAGCAAATATCATCCTTTACAGAATTCTAGTGCTTAAGAATATTTTAATATTTTAATAGTGCAATATTTGTGTAATCTAATTTACCTCAGTATCAAAATGTATGGTCCCAGACTTTGCTTACCAGTTATAAATGTGTGTGGTGTGGAAACACCTAAATTTGCCAGAAACAGGAGAGTGTTTCTGTACATAATGGGACAAAGGGGAGATAAAAAGGAAACCGCTGGGTCAATCTTCTGAACGTTTTAAATGGTTATACACTAATGTAAGCTGTATGGGGAATAAGCCAGAGGAACTGGGAATCTTAATACATAATTAGAATTATGTCTTAATTGGCTTAGCAGAGGTTTGCTAGGCTAATTCATGTGACTGGAATATTGATGTAAAAAGGTATGGCTTGTCCACAGAGGACAGTGCAAAAGAGAGAAGACGTGGTTCATAGACTGAGGACATGTCATTGGCTCTGAGAGACAGAATTCAGTGTGAGACTTGCAGAAACCATCTTGCTGAAATAGAAAGGAAGCCAAAAGAGTGATGGGATAGGCTGGTGTAAACAACCATCAGATAGGCAATTGAGAAAATGTCTTTAGTAGCTACCGGAATATTTCAATCCCCAGGGGTTGTTGTCTGTGGGGCACATTGACACCAAACCGCAGTTAGAACAGAAACACTGCAAGAAGAGCAAATTCCTTTGTTGCTCTAGAAGCTGCCTTTTATCTAAAAATTGGGATGGTTGATGTAAAAAAAAAGTCTTCGTAGGTACTCTTCTGACCAATAGATATAAATTGGTTGAAAAAATAAAGTAGAAAGACACATACAAGCGGATGTACACACTGATTCCTTTGAAGATAGAGAGAAAGAGAAAATAAAAAGAAAAAAGCATTTAGGAAAAGGTATATTAATAAATTCAACTGATTGGTAGAAGAGATCTCAGGGGAAGCAAATCTAAGGGGAAAGATTTCCAAAATGCTGACTAAGACAGCTCTGGGGCTCAAATTGTCATGTGGAAGGTGTAGGAAGTTTAATAAGAGTTTGTCTGATGCATGATCATCTCCATTCTATGAAATTTAGGAAACAGTGAGAAAGAGAATGGAAGATAGGTCCATTCAGTGGGAAATAATATAACTAGAAACACATAGAGACAAAGAAAGGACAAAATGTTATGCAAAGGATTTACAGCAATATAAAAAAGCATATTGGGTAAGTGCATTAGAAATAAGAAGGAGAAGGGAAGAGCATGAAGAAATAACCCAGCAAAACGTGTTTATTTTTAACTTCAGTCAGTTAATTTGTTCACCATGCGGTCCTGCAAACTGTTGTACTGGCACAAATGAGCAGTAAGGCAAGGGAAAGAGGGGTGGGAAAGGGAAAGGAGGAGGGGCAAGCTGCCGAAAGCAATTCTATCGCTAAAGGAAATGTAAGTGCAGGACCATTACTCAGTGGACAAAGAAAGAAGTTAACTGATGATGGGTCTGAAGCATTCAATGCTTTTTTGCTTTATTCTTCCCTAGAAAGATAAACTGTGATTGTATGACTAATAAAATTCATACCAGGGTCGAAAGAGTGAGAAACCTATAGTGAAACAACGAAGGTATGGTAAGCAATGGTTTGGATGTTTTCAAATCAGCAGATTATATCATATAATATTTAAGAAATAAAGTGTTTTGCTAAGAGTTGTCCTTGATGATTTGGGGCCATGATAAAGTCCCAGTGTTAACCCATCTTCCTTGACATCAGCAGGGCTCTGAGACATCAGCCTTTTAACAAACCTGGACGTTAAATGAAGTTACAATAGAAGTAGGTATGCTAAAAGTATTTCCTATTTGTGAAAAGAGGTTTCACATGAAGGCTGACAGTGGTCAGTTTTTGGTCTGATTCTGTTCAGTGTTTCACTGAGGACTATGAAGATGAAATAAGCATCATTTCTTAGCACTGTAGATCACACCTAACAAGGAGAACTTGCAAACAGGTAGAAACAGTGTCATGTGTGTAGAATTCAAATTCATCTTTTTAGATACTCTGAAGATACTTCTGCCTATCTGTGTCTCTGAAAAGCATCAAGTTTGGATCAAAACTTGCTACTCTACACTACAGTGAAAAAAAAGAATAATCACGTTGAGATCATGGTGGATGAAGAGCTGGACATGACCCAGCAAGTATCTTGGGTTGTGTCAAAGTAAGCATGACCAGCAGGGCGAGGGAGGTGGCTGTGCCACTCTGCTCTGGTGACACCCCACCTGTATTGCTGCATCCAGCTCTAGGGCCCCCAGCATAAGAAGGATATGGACCTGCTGGAGCAAGTCCAGAGGAGGCCACAAAGACACTCAGAGGGCTGGAGCATCTCTGCTGTGGAGACAGGCTGAGAGAATTAAGGTTGTGAAGCCAGGAGAAAAGCTCTGGGGAGCCCTTAGAGCCTCTTCCAAGACTTAGAGGGCACTTATAAGAATAAGAGGATGAGGACAAATGTTTTAGCAGGGCCTGCAGCAATAGGATAAGGTGTGGTGGTTTTAATCTAAAACAAGGTAGATTTAGATTAGCTATAAGGAAGAAATACTTCGCTGTGAGGGTGGTGAAACACTGGTATAGGTTGTCCAGGTAGGTGGTAGATGTACCACCCCTGGAAACAAGCATTCTGTATCACACTGTATTTTTACTTGTTCATGTCCAAGTCCTTTACAAAAAAAGATGAGTATTACTGAGTATGGACAGAACAGAGTACCCTACTAAAAGAGCAAAACTGGATTAAAGAAGCCTGCACCAAAATGCAAGACTCTTAAATCCTGAAGTACTTGAATACACCCCTGCTTCTGCCAGGATAAAATATCTCTCAGAATAATTGCTTGTTGGATTTATCTCAGGGAGGAAAGGCTCATCTAGCACATCCTGAGTCTGCAAAACTGCCTAAGAAGTGGTGTGTGTTTTCTGGTACATGCTGCTTGCAGGAGGATCCCTGAATAATATCCAAACTATCCTTCATGAAATACTTGGCAAATATGGTTCCAAACCTGACAAGAAGCCAAAAATTAAGATTTTTTTTTTCTTCTTTTTTCCAACACGCTGTGCTCTGCTGCTGTGCTCTGGTGATTTGAGCCAAATGACTTGATCTGTTTTCTGATGATAAAGTTTTCCTAGCTCTCTAAGTAGCTGTAGAGTGGGGTATGACGGGAGAGGGGAGGGAGTGATTGTAAAGGTGAATAGCTCTGCATTGCACAGCAGCCAAGCCTAGTTGAAATTCACAGTCATTGAGCTAGGCAGTACAGGAGTGACCTGGCAAGTGCATTATGGCGTGGAGTCCTTTTTGTCCGGAAGCACATATGCCTCCATTCACAGCACGGTAACGGGCAGGCGTGGAGCAGCAGTGTGAATTCAACCCTCCTCAAGCCAACCTGGCTTGCCAACACCTATGCAAACAGCATTCCTGAAAGGCCACTGCCCCTCTGTGCCCATACACAATCCAGCTGTCCAGCCTGAAAAAGCCAAAACATTTTCTGGGAGAATGTTTTTCATCTGCAAGGGTAACCACTGAGGTTCTTTCCATGAGGTTAAGGCTCATGGAAAAGGATAAACTGCTGAAAGTGAGGGAAGACTCCTTGAAAGGCAATTATGGCTACAAAGGTCATTTCTTTGTGTGTACACCTACCATATCTTTGTATATTTATGTGTAGTATCACCGACTATGAGGAAAGGAGGAGGAGTAAGAGACAGATATCTATGAATTTATCTACCTTCAGTAGAAGATTAGGAGCAGAAGGACTTGGCAAACTGCCAAACAGACCCTCAGGTAATTTCTAGCCCAGTTTTACCAAAAGGCTTCCACAAAGCAAAAATTCTTGAGTCTGAGTGAATTTGCACATATCTGAGACAGATTTGACTCTCTAAACCATAGCATTCTTGGTCCAGCTTAAAGCTCTGTTTTCAATGTAGCTGTTACAGAAGCAGAGTAACACACTGCTCCTGTGAGACTGCTGCAAATCCTAGAAGCTGGCAGCTTTCACAGCACACTGCAAGATTTCTGTTGCGGTTTTTTCTGAAGTTTTGGCCTATGATTAATTGGTTTAATTTTTTTTTAGTAAAGTTCAATTTCTGCTTTACAGGCACCATTAGTATTTGAGTGTCTGCTTCTGTGGTGATGGATGCCAGGTAGAGTTGGGTGGGTTTGGAAATGGTTTCCCTGTCCCTACAAAACTGTTCAGGTTTAAAAAAATAAAATTGATCTAAAGTCAAACTGAACTATCTGAAGCAGTGGAGGAAAGAGGGGGAGGGAGAGGAAAGAACATGTATGTTCTATTCCATTAGTAATTATTAGGTTCAGAAAAGCCACTGTGGACATTAGGATTTTCCTGGGTCTCCCTGAGGCACGTCTCTCTCCCTCATCTTCATGTGTCCAAACTCTTTGGGTGAATAAATGCATGTTTATTGGAGCAAGGACTTCAATGTGCAAATTTCTCACATCCCAAATTAGATTTTAAGCATGGGACTAAAAAACTTGTCTCTTTTCAGGCCGAATCAATATTTCATTATTTATACAGCTACAGGAGGACTTGCTGGTCATCAAATAGCCAGACTTTTTTGAGTGAGTGACTTTTTGCTTCACAACCACATAGCCGCAGCCAGAAATGTTTTTCTCACAAAAGTTTGGGCTGAAGTTGATACATCTTTTCCGCTACTGGCACTAGTTTCAGCAAACCAATATTTTCACATGAAAGACAGAAAAGCAGATTTCATTAAAAATTGCAGGCCAGCAGTTTTGCTGGGCAGCTGGTCCCATACAAATCCATGGCCCCCACGGTTTTGATTGTCAATGTGTTCAAATGTGGATTATCTGGAAGTACTACGAACATACACAGAGCTCCCAATATCCAAATCTAGCTGCCCTGAGGCACTTGAGAATTGCCGATCTAGAAAATCTTGAAGTGGATTATATGTGGCAGGCCTCTGATTTGGCCCAGCCAGCTCTGTGAGCTAAACTCTGTTCACCAAAGAGAAGAACATTTACTCTTTAATTGCGAAAAGTAATTTGAGAATGTCACATCTTATAATTGTCTAGAATCTTCAAGTGGCAAGATGGCTGGGTAAAAATATCTTTTATTTTAAGTACATTGTTGTACTCCAGTGATAAAATGTTAAAAATGCAAGATGGCAGACATTTCAAAGGGAGCTTTCAGAAAAGAGAACTGAGGGCTGCTATTCACACCTGTGCTAAGTCCTTTTTTCTGTTCAAAACCACATGATCTGCACTGAAGTGGGATTGCTCATTATTTTTCTATTTATTTACTTCTCATGGGATTCTCAAAGCTTTTATTTTCACAAGATGATTGACTTAGCACAGTTGACTGCAAAGTTCTGACTGCAGAGTCTTTGCATTGCATTAGCACCTAGAGACATCAGTTGAGATCAGGACCGTATGTGCATACAAGGCTATAGTGACAGGCAAGGTTTGTCTGATGAGCCTATGATTTATTTCAGCCAAAAATGCAAGAACATGTTTTGATACTACTTTTTAAGGTGAGGAAATAGCAAGCCCAAGGTCACACAGAAAGACATCACGATAGACAGAAATCAAATCAAGGTTTCTGTATTTAACTTAGGAAATAAGTATTTATTTTCATTTCTGATTCATCAATAAGAAGAAAAACATAGATAAAAAAGTACAGATGGAAAAATCCCCTTCCCTTCCCTTCCCTTCCTTTTTGTCTTTAAAAACAAGTCACATTTTTTGTTGTGTCTTTTTTTCCACTGGCAAAGCTACATTTGAGAAATTAAGATAAAATACATACAAAATATTTGTGGCTTATTAAAATAATTTCAGATGGTCTTAAGGCTATATTTTCTCAGGACATGTTGATAAGGAAAACATAGCAGCCACTTAATTTGATTAAAAATAATTGGACTCATAAGTGTAAACATGTTTAATATCATGAGGTGTAGGAAGACCTAAGCACTCTGATTTAAAATACCAATAGCTGTGCAAATTACAGAGCCTTTCATGGGGCTCATTGAGTCCTTAATCACATAAACTCCCAGGGTTTTAAGAGTCATTCAGTCTGGGGAAACAAAGCTGAGTTTGAAGGACAGAAATTTCCCTGGTAAACATCTCTAAACTCTTTTTACTTCATAACAAGAAGATCACCAAACCAAATCAGGAGATAGAGACGAGGGGGCAAGATTATGCCCAAGGAGTTTAATGAATTTTAGGATAGCTGTTGTGAAGAAAACATGCAACAAATCCAGGGAAATCAGCTGAGACCTAGACTTTTAGAACAAGTTGTACAACTCCAGGCAAGGGAAGAGTCAAGGAATAAAATTTTTACTGTTGACATCACTGAGAGGCAGAATTTTATATTATGGTTCTCTACGTTTATTCATTTTTGTCCAATCTCAGGTCCACTGGAGATGTTTTGTGGAAGGGAGCTCTCATCTGCTGCAAGGAGAGGAATGGGCTAACAGAAAAAGGTTGAGCAAGGGGATGAATCTGAACTTGAGGAGAGATGGTGCAGGAGCAAACCTAGTTACAGGAAACAGTTGGGCATGGCCAGTACCTGTGCAGGAGGAGCCTCAAGGAAACAAAGGAATTGATCCATGGGATATGACAGGACCTGAGGATGAGCATCTGATAAAACTCAAGGCAAATGTGTGGATCCAAGGGTTCACTCACAAGATGGGTATCAGGAGTAGTAACTTTAATCTTCAGAAGTCCAGTGAGCCTGCAAGTGATGTCTGTGTCCCTTATCCTTTCTGCCCCTCTACCCAAGCAGGGTGGTGCCTCAGGTGACAGTACCTGGTGCCTGTAACAGGGATGGGTCAAGGATCAAATAACTCAGGTCATGACAGCTATCCCAAGAGGTTCTCCATGGTTTGCATCTTTATTCCTATTCCTGCTTCATGACAAAGCCACACCTCTACTAAAGAACCAGCTGAGTACACAGTGACTTTGAGGTTACAGTACAGGCCAGTCAAAAAAAAAAACACCTGAACCCACCATAGGTTTGGTCTAGGACCTTGAGAAGTCTCCTGACCTCTTCAGGCCTCTGTTGACTTATTTATAAATTAAAGAACAGTAAGATTTATCTCTGATGAGGTGATGCCACAAAGGATTAAGGAATAGATATCAATTGTCCTGAGATCCTGAGAGCACAAACTTGGTGGCAGACTAGTTTTCTCTCTGGGTTCCTAAGGCTTTATGCAGTTGCTCTGCCTGTCCATCTGTTTATCAGTTTCCATACTAAAACCTGAGATGGTTTCTGAATTAGTCATGTTGAGCAAGAACTGGGTATCTCCAAGCAAATATAACGAGTTACTGATAAGCTTCACGAAAATTAATGAGAAAAAGGGAAGAAAATATTGAAATTAATATCCTCCAAATCTGGGAGCAACCTTTGGTCAGATAAGTTATGATGGGACATTTTTCTGCATGGTCTGACCCTGCCCAATCAGCTTCATGTAGTGACCACCAGTCACCACATGTACATTTTACAACCAGCCACAGCATGTGGTGCCTCAAGCTGGTAACTGCTTGAGTTAGAAGAGAGCCTGGAGGCATGGAGGGTAGCGAGGGAAAATTATTATCTGTAGGATAACTGCAGGTTTTGGAAATGGGAACTGACACCATAATGAAAAAAAATAAAGCAAAAGAAAGGGGGAAAAAAAGGGTCGGCTGTGGTTGAGGGGGACTATAGATAGCATAGAACAGAAACTGCAAGGTTTGCAGGCTTTGTTAGCTCCCCACTCACAGAAATATTTGTTAATTGTTATTGGAACAACAGTTTACTGTTTTAAATGTCTGATTTCAAGAATTTACCCAGTGACAGGAAACAAAACAGAAATGTGAAACAATTTTTTTTTTTGTGACAACCAACATTTATTTCTGAAAACACTCATTAATAAGGAAAGCCTCAAAAAGATATTTCAAAAATGTGTATTTAAGTCAAGAGCCCAAAATACAGGAATAAAATCAGCTTCATCTTTGATACTGACATTCAACAGACAGCCTTGAAAACCTGTTCTAGAATAAATCTGAAAAACTCAATAGCTGCTAGTGATTTTTCAAGGAATCAAGCCATTGTAGTTGCAGGATCAGGTACTTCTCCTGCTTTGACAAGGAAAGATTTGGGATGTCAAATATTCTGCATGCTGCAATGCATATCATATGTTCAAGTGATGTTCAGTCAGTAAGGAAAAGAATTAGCCAGCAGTTTTATCACTCTGTACCTCCCTCAGTACAGTGATAAAAAAGACCAGCATTGATGCTGTCTTCAAGAGAGCCTACTGGTCTCTATTTAAGAGGGGTTTGGTGTGAAAACTGAACAGCACAAGACAGATAGTGGTTGTGGTTAGATGGCAATGTTTAGCTTTCATGATCATAAATGATGTCTTTGTCCAAAATCACAGTTGGAAAAGAATTTGTGTGTGTGTGGTCTTATAAATATTTTTCAGTTATAACTAAATATATAATTGAATTCTTAATGTGCATAATTGTCATATGCCAGATCTGGCAGAGAGGGGATAACAAGTCAGAACTACCAAACCAACTGAGCTACTAGGAAGCTTGCTATGATTATCAGATATCACAGATTGAATTGAATTTGGATAATCTAAACACCTACGAAGAGCTAGGTCTCCTATGCTTTGTTGACACACCTTTGCTCATTGCCTGATTCTAAGGCTATTCCTACTGTCTCTCAGCTCTTTTTACTTTTTCACTCAAATTTTCTCAGGCTGGCTTGATCAAGAAAATTTATCTGAGAATGTTACCAAAAGAACAGAGACCTTCAGAGACACCCTCTGTCTGGAATTTCTCTTCTTCAAACTTTTTAACCTCCTTCACATGTCCAGGAAAACACTCATTTCTAAAATGCCCTATATGCTAGTCAAGAACAGGCTCTGCCTTCCTGATCATCACTCAGTTAAGATCTACACAAGCCCTATATTTGCATGGGCAAGTGCAAGAGCAGCTTTTTGCACAGATATTTCCATTCAGCCCTGCCAAGCAATTCAGCACTGCCATGCCCTGGAGGGATCCACATAGGAACTTTTGTGTCATCTGGTCTTTCACATCTAAAAGAATTTCTATGCAGAAAAAGGCTGAGGTGCTTTGCTGGAGTAGTCTGGAGGAGTTTCCTCTCACAGTGTTTATATGTTCTTTCTTTTGAAGAGACAGCTTCCAGGACTATCATTCTAAGAAATTTGCAACATAGTAATTTAAAGGAAAAGGGGGGAAACCAGTAAATCGGCTGCAAATACAATCCAAGGAGGTAAATTGGACTGTTTAAAATTGACCAGTGAGTTTATCTTGAAATCCTGTGTGCAGAGAATGCATGTATGGATATGTATCTGTGCATTTGTATACATATGTGTACATATCTATGCACAAATATATAGAAGTTCTCAGGAGTTTATACAGTATTTTTATATTGTCCATCAAGACTAGTTTTACTTTTGTATATTTAAGCTGAGTTTTTTAAGTTCATGAATCCAAGACACTCTCAGAAGTATCTGCATATGAACTTGAGCCAAGTCCTAAGGGAGACTTGCGTGGCATTTGAACACCATGTTGACATTTAGAACAAAAGTCAAGCCCTGAAAACATAACAAAATTATGGGCTAGCTCTCTTTTCTGTGCCTGCATAAATTAGCAAGACTGTCATCCTTGTCATTTAACACTACAGCTGCACCAGCATAGAAATCCACATTAACAGCACTGACCCATGGGTCACTGAACCTCGAGAACAGGGAAGAGATTTTGCAATGGGCTGCAGTGACTTTCTTCTAGAAATCTTAGCAGAGCTGCTGCAGTTACCATGTATTAAGGACATTTCAGCCAGGAATCAGAGGTAAGGGAGAGAAAGGAAATTTCCCGGAATGTTCTTCTGTGTAGGAGAACATATTTGCCCTTATTTTTTACTAATGGCCCAAAACTCTTCTTGGAGTCCTAGATCTCTGCTAAATGAGGAATGTAGTCTTCTAACAATCTTAGCTCTGATATAATATTTAATAAGTATATGCCTTATTTTCAGGTCACAGAGAGCTTGCACAAAACCACCTGCCTGGTCAAAAGTATTTCCTTCTCTTTGGAATTCCCTGTCCAAATTCAGTGTGGATGATCTGGCAAACTTTAAAGCATTCTAGCTTAAATAGGGGAGGCTGAGATTTTCAGCATCCTTGGTTTAAAACTGTGCTTCTGAAAGGGCTTAGTTCCAGCCCTTTTAGTTGCCCAAATTATATTTATAGTCACACTTGGCAACTACCTGACACAGATCTCAAGGCAGTTTTACAAATCACTGCTCTCCTCAGTTTACAAAGTAAAGAAGACTTGAGTGCTCAGTAGCAGTTGTCCAGACCCCTGATCTGAAGAGTTATGCTCTGAACCACTGTGTTCCTGCAGTGTTAGAAACTACATAGTCTGGAACAAAACTAAACAAAGCTATCTTGATTCAGTCTGAATACTACTGTGGTAGGTCCAAAGGAAAAAAAAGAAGTATAAATATAAATGCAAGCTACTGATCCTATGGTTAGCACGTCAGAAAGGACATTTTAATGCTATATATAGAGAAAGAGTATATATAGTATTAAGGAGATGAGTGTACTTTATCTTCAGTCAATGCATAAAGCTGTCTGAGGGTAATAATAACTCTCAGCTGGGTCTACCTCTGCATAGACTGCTTACAAATCACTGCAAACATTTGTACAGAGCAAAGCACAAGACACTGATGAATAGAAAAAAGCTGGAGAGACAGCCCTGTCCTTCACAGGGACACGTTGAAAAGAACCTTACACCTATTACAATGTAAAACCAAAATCCACAAGGATGGCGAAGTAATATTTAGCTCCATAATATTTATTGTAGCTTGAGGTCTGACAGAGCTTTATAAAGCTGATGGTCAAATACTGCAGTTCTTCTGAAAACACTCTTACAGTGGGAAAACACTTTGTGTTAAATATTTTAACAAAAATAGCCTGCTTTCTAGTACGAGATAGCATCAACCTATGAAAGGTTCAGAAAACATTTATTAATTTACTTTTATGGATGAGGAAAACTTAGTTTCAGCAGCACATTGTCTAAGGGTTCAAACTTCACTGTGTCATTCTCTGTTCAGAGCCCTGGGAGAGATGTGGAAGGAGGCCATGGAGGCTGGAGTACCACTCAGACTGTGCATTAACAGTTACAGACCAGAGTAGTTTTCACCTGTCACTAAATCACACATGCTATCCAATTTTGTATTGCACCTTTACAAAAACATATTTAATATTTTTGGGTTTGTTGTTGTTTGTTTTGATTTATTTAGATTTATTTGTATTGATTTATTTTATTATACTTTCAACTTAAGGAAAAAATAGCATCATTGAAAACAAAATTAAGGTCAGTGTTTCCTCCCTCATCAGCCTTATGTCCCCATTCTTTTCCCAGCAGGCTGATAGACTGGCTGTAGCCCTGCCAAACCACTCTGTCCTCAGCCAAATGTGACAGTCCCTGAAAAGCTCTTGGTCCAGATCTTGGTTTGCCTCAGGTCTCTCCCTCCATCCCTGTCCTTGCTCAGGCTCACCCAACTACAGGCAGTTCCTTTAATGAGAGGAAAAAGTATTTTGCTTTTCATTCCCTTTGCACAGGAAATCATCCTCAAAGTGTATTCCCTCTCTGATTTTGTTTTTGTGTCTGATTTTTTTTTTTTTTTTCTGGTCAAAGGAGAGTGGCAATAACAGAGAATGCTTGAAAAAGTAGGATGGAAATAGTTTTAAAAGTCAGTTAGAGAGATTTATATTTAACATCATACTCAGTACCATACCCTACCTGCAGGGACATTCATTGCCAGAGTATTTCATACTCATGGAGATAATCAGGAATATTAGACAGAGATCAAATGTTGTTGGAATTAAAGCTTCTGTAGTGTGACCAGTATGTTCATTTAGTTATCTTTCCTTCCTTGAAGTAAGGAAATCAGAATTTTCTTATCAGAAGGAAGAAAGACAGAAGAACATCTGTTGTTTCCCATTCATTTAGAGAGCAATCCTTTTAATATATATCTTAAAACATTCTGGTTACATCTTTCTCTGTCTTTTTTTTTCCCCTTGATTTCCTTTATATTTTCCTTTTTCCCTATTCCTTCTCTGTTTTCTTTTTTGTTTTCCCTTTTCCTTTCCATCTTTTTCTCCTTTTTTTGTTCTTCTTCTTTCTGTCTTTCTTTCTTTATTTATTTTCTGTTTTTAAATATGAATAAAGAAGTGCCTATGGAGGTTGCCATTGATTTGATACAAAAGTGGAAACCTAATTTTTTGCACTTCCAAAGAGATTAAAATCTCAAAGACTTGAGTAGCCACTATAGGCTAACCTCAGTTCTGTAATGTCTTTGGCTTCAGTGCAGTTGTACATGGGATAAATTTAGCAATTATTTGCCAATGGGAGCTAATTACTCATATTTTTTTGTTTTGCACTACAGTCATAATGAAATTTCTCAAAATTCAAGTCTTAGGCATTTAACTGGAGGGACAGTACTTACATCATGTTCTTCCCTAATTTTTCCACTTACACTTGGTAACCTTTGTATGACAGCTCCTGTCCGTGTCACAGATCTTTAGGAAGAATTCTGCCTTGACATCTAGGAATATCTTGATATACAGTGGTTTTAGTCTCTCTCAGCTGTCTTTTTCTATAACAAGACTTGTCCTAGTAGTTTAACCCTCTAGTCCCTGCAGAAATGCTAAGATGCTGTCAACAGATTAGGGTGCTCAATGGCTTCCATCTGATGCAAAGTTAAACGCTAATGTAGATATGCACATAAGAAACAGATTTTTTTCAAATTTATTTATACCTTTATTTTGCAGCTTATTTAACAAAAATAAGCTGCTGTTTGCAGCAAGCATCTCTGTTGGCATAGATAGGTGTCATCATTCAGTCTGTGAGGCATTGCCATCCCCTTCCCCTTAAAAATAAATAAATAAATAGTGAAATGATGGGATCTCTCCATATTTACTCACTCCCTATTTTTTCTTACTAAAGAAATATTTGTTGATTTGTTTTACTGATGCTGGATTTACAACTAAGATTCAATATGAATACAGAGCAAACTTGTTTCAGCAGAGGTGTGGGTGACTGACTGAGGAGGAAGCACGACCTACCATGCCATTGGGATGGTGGGAAAGCTAGGGGTAATACACATCCTTTAAACAATCAGTTTATCTGAGGAAATGGTAGGTAAAAAAGAATACTTCTTGCAGAAAACATAAACTTTAACTTCTTTTTTTCATGTTCTAATGGACAATATCTTTGTAATAAATATAGTGCTTTCTTCTTGCACTGTAAATTTTGGTGTAACATGTTTGTGTCTTCCTGTAGTTGCACTCTGTTTTTAAAAAAAGAAATTATAGGATTTAGTGTATTGTTGGCAAAGAGCTTCTAGATTGTGATTCCTCTCATAAGAGCTCTCATGAGAGGATAATGACAAGGCTGATATCAGCAAAATGTCAGAGCATCAAACCCCCCCTGGCTCTCCAGGACTTTCACTCTACCTGTGCTCCTAAAGCCTGTGGCATTCAGTGGACTTACAGGAGAGGTGGTCATAGAATAAAGTATCACAGAATGGTTTGGGATGGAAGAGACCATAAAGATCATCTCATTTCAACCCCACTCATGGGCAGGGAATCTTCCACTAGACCAGGTTGCTCAAAGCCCCATCCAGCCTTGTCTTGTTGGGACTGGTCCATCTGGGGCTGGTCCCACAAGGCTACTGGAGAATGTCATTAGGATATATCTAAGGGCAAATATAAAATATTAAACATTAGGAAATATTCTTCATACTCAAGAGAGGAAAAAAAAAATCATTTCCATCTGAGCTATCCATTTCTACAGCCTATAGTTAACCTTGGGCATAAAACCACTGATGTTCACAATCTCTAAGTAAGGGATTAGATGGGGAGACCTATTACTTACACAGTATTATATTAGTTATTTTAATGCCTGAAGATGTTTCAAGAGATGAACAGGGAAGAAGCTTGCAGAGAGATTCTTTTTCTCTCCACTAATTCCTTCAGTTCCCCACATTCCCTTGACCTGTGATCTTGCACAAGCTCCAAAACAAACTTGATCAGTGCATGGTTATAGGGACACCAGTACATTAAACAACCCCAGAGCAGTCCCTAACTGGTGCTGCATAGTGTTGGAGGTGGGGGAGGCTGTGTGTGGCTGTGCAAAGCTGTGAGCAATCAGACAGTTCATTCTTCTTTCAAGAAGTGTTACATGTCCAGGCTGTGGTATTCTGGCTCCTTTCAAAATGTGTCAGCTTAAACAATCTCTGCAAAACACGTCCCTTTCCTCTCACCCTGTTTTTTCCTCTGTGCTGGAAGAGCTGCTGTGTTCCACCTCCCAGTCAGCACTGAGACTTTTGTATAAATGAAAGTTACTGAAAGGATTTGTGGCCACTTCATTATCACTGCTGTGCCAGATGATAGGGGTTGGAGCATTTTTAGAACCTATAGAAATATTGTGGGATGGAGGGAGGCAGGTAACAGTCTGAGCTGCCTCCAGCAGAGGGAAGTGGTACACACACACTTCCCAGTGTGCTCCATGCTGCCGCTGTGCAGAGCAGACAGCAGAAATGTCAGGGCTAGTGTTTGCAGAGCTGAAATTTCTCCCCCCGCCGCCCATCCCGCCTCATTCCCCTTGCCAACACAAATGCCTGATTTAATCCCCTTTGGTTCTTTGTCGCATTGATCTTACCCTCGATTTCCCCCTGACCCACAAAGGAGGTGTCTCCCATCCAACTCTCAGTAACACATCCCCCCGCCCCCCACAATGAGACTTTACATAAAACATTGGATTTTAAAGCCCAGAGTAACTGCTGGGAAATAGAGATGTGGCTAGGGCTCCAAAAGCAGTTTTAGTTTTAGGTGTAAGGTTTTAATATTGCATTCTAGAGACTATTTTAAACCAAGGCTGCCTTTTCCTGAAACTCATCAGTAGATATGGCAGAGGAACTTGTCTTGTGCAGGTGGTCCCAGTGCTGCCTACAAGTGAATCCCCACACAGATGCACATTCAGATCCCGGCACACCAACACAAAGCTGGAGACTGCCCAGATACTGTTTCCACTCTTCTTTTGTTTGTCACACACCTTTCTGTCACACTGTCTCTTTTTGGACAAACACACACCCTCCCGCTACACAAGCTGAACAGAAATGCACTGGTGTCTTACATGGAAGAAATCATTTGACCATTTCCCCTTGACAGTTTTACATTTCTAAAATTCATGTGACTCTTCCCTCACCTTCTCTGCCTTTGAAAAAAGCAAAATCCTGCTGGAGATTAATTCATGGGGAAGATAATGTCCTTTACCTACACTTCCTTGAACTGCTTTAATACTGTTTGCAAAGCAACCAGATGACTTTGTCTCATCCTCACCTCATCTAGAGCTGCAGGGAGGCAAGGTTTGCCTCCAGCTTTCAACCTTTTGATGCCGGGTTTTTCCACGCTGAGATACAGTAGGTGGGTAACAAGAAGATCCTATTAAAGTGAAATGAAGTAGCAAAAGGATTGTCAGCTGAGCAAATAAGAAACATACAGTACCTATCCATCCTTCTCTGCATTCCTTTCTGCTCACTATGAGAAAGAAAAAAGAAAAAAAAAGGTGGTAAAGGGGGAAGAGCAACAGAGAGCAATAGCAGCTGTGACAGTGTTTTGATTTTATAAGTAGAAAACTAATCACTGCTGCTAAAGACACAGCTCTTTTAATGAAGAGGCTGCTGCAATATCATCGCAACAACCAGCAACTCACATGTTAGATTACAACAGGTTGAGCCAGTGCACGCTCCCCTGTGCCACACTGAAAAAAAGTTAATCAAATGTCTGTACCTGAGGCTCCTTCATTTCCCATGCAGAGCTCTCCTTTAATACAGGCTTTTCATGGTACCTTTCTTTGACAAAAACGGACTGACAATGGCTTATTTACCTACTTACCTGTCCTTGAGCTATGTGGCTTTTCTTTGAATAAATGGCTGTTTCGAGTGATGCTTTCAGCCTCTCGAGTCTGGATCTAATTCTCAGAAGAGTTTTTTGCTTAAAACCTGTTTTCCAAGTTTTCAACCAAGTATTGACTGTCTGCAAGATGCAGCTCTCTGAAAAGATCCTGGTGCCTATGGGTAAGGAAAAATATCCTGTCTGCTTTTAGGTTTCCTATATACCTATGATGGACAAAAAGTGGAATGAGGGCTTGTTAAAACATGCCCTTGTCTTTTTTCAGTTAATTGCCTTGCTTATTTGCTGCTTGTGACTCTGGGACCAGATTTTCAGCTGCTGAGAGTTTCTTTAAATCCACTGCTGGGAGATAGGTTTATTTTTTAATGCTATAATATTCCTGAGTGGATATACATATTAGCTTTGCTTTGTGTGACTGATTCTGTCTTACAGGAAATTGTAGTAAATACTTGAAAAACTGTCATAATTAGGAAGTTTGATTTTAGTCTCCAAAGCAGAGGAAAATCTTGATTTCAGTTTTTGGCAAAGGGTGTTTTTGTCATGTATTTTCCATGATCTCAGCAGCAACAAAATTTCAGGGGCCAAATGCTCATTTGTATGAGCTGACTTACTTCTGAGGCAAGGAATTTTATGGTTCATCAGAAGAGGTGTCTGCTGTCATGGACATGGGGTGATTTTTTTTCCCCTTGGGTGCCTAGGAGAAGAAAAAAAACCAAAAAAACAGTGAGACATAGAAAAACATGACCAAATATCATGCAGAAAATATGCTTTTTCTTTTCAATGCACTGTAGAAAGTTTTAAAGATGATGTCCCAGGCACATTAAAACATAACATGCATTAAATCTGGCACACAGCTAGTAAACTGTTGTTTCTCTGTTGTTTGGTTTTTCCCTATGCACTACCACTGTATTCAAGCATATTGTGTTTTTACATATGCATGTTCTTGTGGAGTGGAGAGAGAGGAAACCATAAGGGAGGCAGAGACCAAAAAAACAGAGGTCCCTTTCATTGCTGGAGCTGTCATCAGGATCAGGGTGCAATACATGCCATCAGAGTTCTCAGCGATGCTCAGGGCAGAAGTGAAGAGAAATGCTCAGTCTCAGGCCCTTCTTTGGAAATACTGACTCACTATTTACTACCGTGAGTAGCTACAACTCATCGTACACCATGCTGGGCTCTTCGGAGCAATTCACTTCAAAAGGGTCTCTGACTAGAGATCTGCATGCCCCAATCCAAATGAATTCAGGTTAATTATATTGCGGGTCTGATGCACCTGAGGTCAGAATTTGGACCTAAATAGAATAGTTGTTATTAAATTATTATTATCATCACTGCTATTATCTCTGTGTAAACAAAATACCACATACCATGACGAAACTGCTGCTTTTATCTCTCTTTGTAATGCTCCAAATCCTGTAATCTAATTGTTACACATCCTTGCTCAAAAGAAAGGCTCAAATATTAGCTTAAGGTTGTAATAGTAATTAGCACTGTAGAAGCTTAAGCTATCTGTGTAGATCACAGGGTTTGCTTACCACATACTTTATCAGTAGGTTAGCTCGGGCACCTTATCATCTGACACTAGGAATCCTGGATTCAGCTGATTTTTTAGGAGTCTGTCTGTTCTGAATGTTTGTTCTTTATCTCTTACGCTGTGGTTGAACATGCATCAAACACAGAAAGGAATGTAGGGGTTGAGGGAGCAGGGGAATGGGGAAAACCAAGTGTTCTGGCAGTGAAATGGTACTAAATAATGCCAAAATGTACTTGAAAGAGGAGTGGCAGTGGGATCTGTTTAAGTGATGGTAGAACCAAGCCAGAAGTAGGGTTTCATTCTCCACTGACAGAGCAAGGGTAGTAATTCACACCAGAACACAGCATCTGTCAGCTGAAGAGAGAGGTGAGCAGAGCAACTCTGCTGCCATGTGCACCAGGGAAATTCCAGCACCAGAGATCTGGAGACTGGATTCTCTGGCTTTGACACTGTGGCAAATTGACTGCATGCCTTTACTGAAAGCATTTTAGATTGGACTTTTGAAATGCAATTCAGTTTGTCTTCTGGTGCCTCTGTTTATTAGCTGTGGAGAGGGAATAATAAGGCTCATTCCGTTAGCTGTTTTCTGCTCGTGTCCTCTTTTTTTGCTCTTTCCTTAATTGCAACCATCTGAAACAAGGTATAGGATTATAAAGCCTCTCACTTTTAACAGAGTGGTTGTTTTTAAGCTCTGAAGATAAAAGGGAAGTCCTTGCTCAAGATATTAAGTTGAACATTGTTCTTCAAGACAGGATGAACAACCAAGTCACTCTATTGACACCTTAAATCATATATTCCTCCCCAGAAAATCACACCCTCCAACTTTTCTTCTCTCCTTCAATAACACCATTTTCTCTTTGACCACAGCCCTTGGCAGGTCTTCTTTTCCATTTTTGTCTATCCCTGTGCACACCTACTCCCTCTACAAAGGTCTCCTCTCTTCTGGTGGCTTGCCAGGTGCATTGTGTGAAGCTCCAAGAAGTCACTCACAGGTAGCAGAGCTGGCTGGTTTGCATGTACTGACTGGCCAGCTGGCAGCCCAAGCCAAGCAATTAGCTAACGAGCTTATACCACAGCCTTTCACTCACACGAGCTGTGCTTTGTCGTTGCCTCACACACCACTGATTTTATAATATATGTAGGATATTTATATCTTTTAAGCTTTTACCTCTCTAGAGAATGGGGTGAAATTAGCCACCAGGTTCAGAATACATTGCTGGGAGCAAGACTGACAGATGGAGAGCCAGATGGACAGACAGCACTCCTATAAAAGCCTTATTTCCTTACGAAAAGAGGCCATTGGGTGTAAGCACTACTAGTACAGGGTTATAGGATGGATGGGGGGGATTATAACCCCCATTAACAGACGTCATGTGTCAGACACTCCTGCAGAGAGATGCAGAGGAAGAGTAAGGGAAGTACCTTATTTTGCTTTGCAGGTGTGAGTTTAAGTCCTGTTCTGTCACAAGTAAACTCACAGCAGACTGGCATAGCTACACATTCAAAATGGAAAGGGAAAGGAAGGCAGATTTGTCACTAGCTCCATTAGTCCTTGGGTATTGTCATTTAAAGGCATTCATGTGGCCTTCCCTAATGTCACCCAATAGGCTCATGAAAGATTTTCTGATGTTTTCCTTACCCAGCCCAATAGGGTAAATGAAGTAGCAGATTGAGATTGTAGTCTCTTACCCTGAAAATTATTTGAACCCATCCTGTGACCCTGTTGCAGTCTGAAAATGGCTGCATCAGGCATGATCAGGTCTAACAGACTACATAGTCTGCATCTGGACATTTCAAATAAGAAAAAATACCAGTTTTAAATGTCATGCTTACTGAGTCCTAAAATCCACCACTTAACCTCATTGTCTAAATCTGTAGTCATTAAATATGAAAATGCTACAGCAAAAATTCATGGACACACAGAATGGCTTGGATTGGAAGGGACCTTAAAGATCATCTAGTACCAACCCCAACTCCATGGGCAGGGTACTTTACCTGTGGAACCCTTCTCTGGAGTTTAGTGGTAGTGGTGCACTAGCACAGGTTTTGGACTGGTCTCTGTTAGACTCATGATTGAGTAACAGTCTATAAGATCAACCACCTGTTTTATTTTGTCATTTTATTAGATGGTCATTTTTGTAGCATCATCCTTTGTAGCATCCTCCCTTTGTAGCATCATTGGCCCCACAGTGAGCTACCATGTGAACTGGGGAACATAAAGCAAGTGAAAGGTGAAATGCCTTACTTGGGAGGGTTATCACGTGCAGAGTTGATATGTGGACAAAATCTGACTCCAGAGGTTATGGAATTCCTGCCAGGAAAGTGGGTGGGAACCCTTGGTTGAACCCAATTTCCTGCTTGAGGAACTGTTGCTCAGCAAGAATGCTTTGAGTTGTCCTCACTGCTGTATTCATCTGAAGTCTGGATGTTGGGTTGTGGATGCTCACTGCAACACGGGCAGGCCTGAAATGGAGAGAGTAAAAAGTTTCAGAAAGTAATGTCAATTACTGCATTTTAGAAAGCAATTGTGTTGCTCACAGTTTTATTTAAATTTGCAGGATAATTATGAAAATATCTCATGATTTTGATGCTGTGCACGAAGTTATCATAGCCAAGGGTAACTAATACAATAAAATAAACACAGATGCTGCTGGAGCTTTTCAGAACAACTTTCACTCCACACTTTCCAGTAATGTGATGCACCTTCAGTACGGAAAGCTTTGTAATCAATCCTTTTACTTTCACTACAAAAGTTCCTCTTAAAAGAACACCAGATCCAATCTTCAAAAAATATTTGCTGACTTCTGAAGCATGTTCTCATGTCTTTGAGTTTGAAGTTGTGGTAGAAAATTTACTTATGTAGGATAGCAATCCAAATAATCTTATTTTATCTGAGAGTATATAAAGGTCGTATCAAAATTTCATTGGAGTTCTGTCCAAGGAAAAAGAAGTTGCTTGCTAATGAAATTCTGTTATAAATGCATTTAACATCTGGTCCTGCAAATGTACAAGATTGTTTCTTTGTGACCCCTTGCAGTGAAAAAAGGCAAGAGATGCGAGTAGAGATGTGCAGGATTAGATCCCTCACTTTGTGTAATTTTTTTTTTCTTATGGCATTTCAGTGATAAAAGACCAATTTCTGCCCTTGCTTAACCTCCAGCAACCCCACTGATTTCCTTGTTCATTCCAGATTGTAATGAATGACTTTACACACTGGAGCCCTTTTATTCTTTCCCTTCCAGATTGAGTGTCTCAGCCCAGACAATGGGCCCCTGCCTCCAGGAGTGTGCGACCGAAATAAATCCGCTGACTTGAGCAGCCGCGCTCCATCGCCACTGAGAGCTGGAGCTGGTTTCCGACACACAAACTTCCATGGAGCATAATCCAGGGAAGAGCACACAGGTAAGCAGCACTTTTAACTCCTTAGCGTGGCTTGTGCTCGTGTCAGCCCTGACTCCTGGTTTATACACATAGGGTATGTATTAAATGTCACTGCACTCATGTATCTATTTGAGATAATTATGGCTCCTGGAGTGCTGGTGGGACTTGCAGTCTTTAATGCACTTATCCTCACAACATCTGATAAAGAGAGGAAGTATTTCTATCTCTATATCATACAGAGGAAGCTGAAGCCTAGACAGCTTTTTTGCTATGCCAGGGAGCTGAATCTGGATTTTCCAAGCTGAAAGCTAGCACTCAGTCTGTTGGTCTGTCTTGAAATAAGCAGTACAAATAGGCACAGAGAACAGCACTTTTTGTAAATTGGGGACACTGAACTACTTCATTGTGATACAGCAGGCATGATAAATTGCTACTGTTAAATAAAGTGTTAGGGAATTGTCACGTAGCTAGGGAGAGGCCACACTGTTATTAAGGATGCAAAAGGCACATATTTCAGCTTATTCTTCCATATCCATATTGGCTCTGAAGTGCAAACAATAATAAAAGCTAAATTTTGCCAGTAAACTAACACAATTTATCTGGAGGACAGAGCAGAAAGTGGGAGCAGAGCTCGATCCCTCCCTGCTTTTGAGTGGTAACATTTCAGCTGATGGAGGCAGCCCAGGCAGGAGGCAGGGAATATTGATGCAACTTACTTGTTCTAGTGAGGATTCAGTGAGACAGGCTTGGGGTGAGTCCTAAAAAATTAACAAGGATTTGAGATGTGTATCAGAACCAGTCATACTCAGTCATACTGCTGCATCAATACCACAAGATCCCCTTTTTTTCTCTGTTTTCACAATAATGTGGGTACTTTGCCATCTCAGAAGTCAATGGTTGGTTCAACACATGAAAAGGAGATGCCAGAAGTGAAAGTACTGGGGAAGTGGGGGCTTTATTCTGCTGGTTCAGATGTTATTCTCTAAAGGGCAAAGATGTCTCCAGATCTGTTCTTTCAGTAAGACCGAGACCCCCTGTGATTGAAATAACTGGCTTTTCATTTCCCAAGAGCATCTAGCATTTGAATGGGACTACTATTATGAATTTTGGTATTGCACAAGCAATAAAGTAAATCTGGAGTGATGACGAAGTTAGTCTAGATACGTGGCCTTATTGGAGAATTAAGAAATATCACACATGCTTATAAACCAGAAGATTTCATCAGGAAAAAAGTCATCTTCATGATGAGGTTATGGCTTGAATATGGTTGCAGATTGGCCTTCTAAGTTTTATTTGATATTGCTTGATACGCTCCAGTATTCCATTGTAATTTAATGGCAATTCCTATTCACACAGCTACTCTAAAAACGTTCTTATATGTACCTATTACCTTAGTAGCCAGGTTTCTATATCAAATCCTGAACATTCCATTATTATTAAAAATATAAAATCCATCTATTCCATCTGTTTTGTACAGTGAGGTGAAAAAAATTAGATGTGAAGTCACAGTGTGGTAATGGGGTAATTATTTTTTGGAGGTTCTTCTGATATACTTACAGTCAATTGTATTGAAGATGTATTATATTACAGTTGTTCATGGCTGTTTTATCATGTGCTTTGAATTGAGAAACATTCTATCCTAGCCCTAGATTAAAAAAAAAACCAACATGCTTTAGATTTTTAGAGAAGAAAATATGTCTTCGAAAAGGTGTAATTTGATCCTCTAAGAAATTTATATTGAACTTTACATGATCTACACCTTGTTGATGAAGATCTTTCTTTTCCCTAAGACATCAATGGAATTTTGGGTGATAAGAGAGGCCTCATTCCACTTCAGTAGACTGAATGAATCAGCACCTCATTTGAAGTTCACTTCATATGGTGTATACATGTTTACATGTTTATACAATCCTAAAACACTTACTTCAAGAACAATTGTCTTTGATGGAAGTGGCCTCCTGAAATATTTTCCTTCGTTTAAAAAAAGAAAAAAGAAAAAAAAAAAGGGACATGTTTACAGAGTTAAAATATAAACAATGCAGAGGGAAAAAGAACATAATAGGCTTAGGGAAAGGAGAATAGAGACCTATAGGCTTACAGGACCTTCCACCTAATTGCCTTTAAATAATTGTCTTGTGCATATTACCCACATCAGAGCATGGTCTATAAGCCTGGATGTCAGCTGCAGAGCTCAGCTGCTGTTCGTAAATGGTATTAACTGTGCTCTTGATTTCTCTGTCCTTAACTGTATATAGTTTTGTTTTATTGGCACTGTACTGTAAGCATATTCTGCACTATGCAAATATAAGAGCTGAGAAGCATATGGGCCGAATCCTGCAACATTCACTCAGGCAAATGGCCAATTCACTTGATGGGAACTTTTCCTGAGTAAGCAGTGGGAGCAGACTTTCAGCTCCATCGTATGCCTCGGCTTGTTTTCAGGTATGACAACCAACACTGGTGCTTTGCAAGGAGGGAAAGGAAGGGTACAAGACCCAGTACTGTGGGTAGATGCTCAGTTCTGTTCTTCTCAAAACTTAAGATCCACTGAGATGCTACAAAAGGCATAGTCGGTATAGAATGACCCTCTCCAGCTTTCAGCAGCCTGTTAAAAATCTGCTAATAAAAGGAAAGGCACTTACAGGAAAGAGTCTTCAGGACGAGAGGAAAGGGCCTCAAGTTGTGTCAAGGGAGGTTTAGACTAGATATTCGGAAAAATTTCTTCACTGAAAACTGATCAGACATGGGAACAGGCTGCCCAGGGAAGTGGGGGAATCTCCATCCTTAGAAGTGTTCAAAAGGCTTGTGGATGTGGCACTTGAGTAAGCCATGTGGTTTACTGGTGGACTTAACAGTGCTGGATCAACAGTTGGTCTTTTCCAATCTTAGTAATTCTGTGATTCAATATATGATAACATTTCTTCATCCGCAATCTGGACATAATCTCATGGTACCAGTAGTGGAGACATCTCTCTAGTCAATGCAGACAGATTAAAGCTGCAGGAATTAATGGAGTGAGGAGAAAGAGGAGGGAAATCCTGCTTTTAATAAAGAGCACCACTGATTTCTGCTCCACCACAAGAGCTTTGTCAGAGAGACATAACTCAAAGTGGGAACTTCAGGATTCAGCTCTGCATCCAGCTCTGGTTCCGCCCTGCCATCTATCATACACGAATGGGGTTTCACCCCTTAACTGTGTAGGTAGCTAGAACTCTGTCCCATTTCCTGATCTCTGTATATTACGTGGCCCAAGCTGTGGTGGACAAACAATATTTTATGGACTTCCGGTCCCAGTCCTACAGAAGCTCACACCGGTGCTTTTCTTAATTGACTCAAATTTTGTCTACACTGCCCCTCACAGCTTGATATGTATCAGAGAGGCTGGATTTCTTCAATCTAGCTACCATGGGAACAGTGCAGCACTGATGCTGTAGCACACATTTCAGCATGATCCCCACACGGACCCTAGTTACACACTTGGGGCTGCTGAAGTGTGTTGAACACTGGACTGTGTGTTCTCAGTGCTAATGTCATACCTAATAGCTATACCAATATTAGCAGTGGCATCCATATCTTTCTTTCTCCTGCAGCCATTTCTTTCAGCAGTGCCTGATTGGAAATTTAAGCTGCAGATCTTACTCATGGTCCTCACCCTCATCCTCATGCCCCTTTTAAACAAAACAGCTAATTCAAATAGAGGCTTAAAAGTCAAACACTCCAGACCTGGTTTTGTGAACTCTTTTGAACATGGCTTTTTCCCTTGTATTTGAAAAAAAAAAAAAAAAAAAAAAAAA
>VXBB01002178.1:733930-770516 GCA_013399915.1 Illadopsis cleaveri | reverse complement strand
TTTTTTTAATTATTTTGATTTTGATTTTTGGGGGTGGCAGCCGTGTATCTCTACGCTGCCTGCAGAGATGAGCTCCAGTGCCTGCCTGTAGTTTCCACTTTGGGATCGCTGGACACAGAAGTGGCATTTCGGTGGGGGGAAGCTGCAGACATGGTAAGATTCGCTTTTTCCTCTGAAAAGTGTATTTATGCCATAGACTCTCTTGAATTTTCCCTTCCCCCTTCCCTCTTTTCACCAAACAGCCAGGCACACAGGCTGGGGCTGGGGAGAAGCTCCCTGAATCCCTGTCTTTCCCTCCCCAGCATCCATCCTTCCCTGCTGCCCAGTTCCCTGCCCTCCCCTCGCACAGTTTGCAGCAATTTGGAGGGAGGCAAGGATGCTGCGGGAAGCTCCGGGCTGGGGCGGGGGAGATCAGGCCCCCCCAGACTGCCAAAACCTTGCTTCAGGGTATGTTTAGAGTGGATTCTCCCACCCAACCTTCCCCCTCCCCGACCCTTCCCTCTGCACCCCGAGCGGTGCGGCTGTGTTGGGGGAAGGCAGCAGTGCAGATTGGGAGGCACTGGAGCAAGATGCAGCTTTAAAATCAATCGGTGTTATTTATGTAATAGTAAAAGCAGGGAAGAGAGGAGGCAGGAAAAAAAAAACAGAATAAGAAAGAAGTGCCTTGGTATTTCTCAGCTCACAAGGCTCCTTTGGCTCCGTCTGAACCCCCCATACTCATGTCCTGCTGCAGGGTGGTGCGTGGTNCCCCCCCCAACTCTAAAAGTATTCACAGGGCAATATTTATTTACTTTCTCATCATGACCACACTTAGAAATTCACAGCGGTTACAACCACGTAAGCGTGTGTGTGTGTGTGTATGTTTACATTTGGATCCGTGCTAGAATCGGGGGTGAGGATGGGGTCTCCCATTTTCCAAGGAAAGGTGGGTTTGCCTCCAACAAAAAGCGAAAAAAGAGATGGGTTTGACTGCAAGTTGAGTGACAAGTCTGTTTCTTAGGCATTAAATGTTAAAGCCCTGCTTCCAGCCATGACCTGCCAGGATTAAAAGATCGCCCAAATAGTGTGGTGTTGGAGAAAAGATGCTGGAGTGCCTGGAAGAAGTGCAGTGGTTCAGACTCCTCATATTCTCAGCAATTTGCATTCTGAAATACNAAATAAATATTTTTTAAAAAAATAACCACCAAACCCCACATATTTATGCCACTGCCTTTTTAATGGGATACACAGTCTGAAATGCCTTTTTCATACCGCTAAAACAGAAATTACTATATGCTCATTGAATAGATAGGCAAGACCTTTCTGCATCTTGAATGCATTTGCTCATGGTTTTTCCTGGAAAGTTCGATTTCTTATGATTTAAAAATAATAAATAAACAAGCCAAATACCAAACTCCTGAATTGAACTAAAAATTAGTTTCTCCGCTTCAATCCTATCTTCCTCCTTAACTTTTTGCAGTGAAGCCTTGCCTTGAATTTACAGCTGCATCTTTTTCTTTCTTTCTTTTCTATTTTTTTTTCCCCAACAAAAGTCCCAGGTGAGGGGAGGGCCATAAAATGAGAAAATGAGAGCAAATCTTTGAAGCTGAAAGTTGTCTGTATGCTTTTTATAGGTAAACTTCTGCTGTAGCCTGGCAAGTTGTTAGTGTGCTGCTCCCTGCTCTGGGGCGCCGGAGTTGGGCTGGGGAACTTGGCAGCTCCCAGCCTATCCCAATCCCAATCCCATTTCTTTCGGCTTCGCTGACCCTAATAAAATTGCCTACTAGTAGGGTAGCCCCTCCCCTCCTATGGAAAGTGCACTGCTCCCAACATGTGCACCATATGTGCCTGCAACACCCAAGGCTTAACATATATTCACCTATTCCATGCCAGCAGCCCACGTTTGCCACCCTCACTCTGGCTCTGGCAGGAGCTGGGGATTGGCCATTGAGAGCCCCAACCTCTCCCTTGGTAGCTGGGGGAGGCTGGGGCCAAGCCAGTGATTTGTATTTAATTTATTTCATTGGCCTCTTCAGAGCCGGGCGCCTCCCACTTAGTGCCTCTGCCTGTAGCACTTTTATAGGCTTGGGTGGAAAAAATAAGGAGTATGTGTGTGTGTGTATATATATATTTAGTGCGGTTAGGGGGGAAGCATAAAGGGAGGAAGACGCGTCTCTTGCACTGTTTTGCAGCGAGGCAAGACTTCCGAGCAGCTCGCTGGGCTCTGCCTGTATTTCAAGGCTGCAGGAATTTGTTCGTTTGTGGCCATTGCGAGCTGCCCTTCCTTGTAAAATCCCCAGCTCCCAGACTCTGCCACGCTGCTGGATCAGTCCTTGCTGGAGTGGGCTGGTTTGTGGCCAGGAGAATTCTTTGATGCCATGGTCCCTTGAGAATGCAATCCCCAAGTCAGTGCACGGCCAAAGAAAATTAGGCTCTGTGCTAGTTTGCAGCCGGTTTGGGGACAGGGAGGGGACCATGAGGTCACGGTGTGTGGCCGGGCATTTCCCAGGCACCTGGAAATGTAACCTGCGTTGCTCTTCCCTTGAGAGCTGGACCACTGCTCTGCAGCCACCATCCTGGGAAGGGGGTCTGCACACACAGTTGGGGCAGGGGAGGAGGGGAGCTGCCTTTGCAGACAACCTGTTTCACCTTTTTCCCCTTTTCACCCCTCCAAGAATCACCAGGATTGGGAATTACTGCCACTGCACTGAGATGCACTGTATCTTTACAGGGACTCTGCCTCTGTGCCTCACTCTCCTTTCCTGTCCATACATGTGTGATTGTGTACACATCTTCACAAGGGGAGATTTTCAATTCATCTGTTATTTATGTCTGTGACCTGGAGAAGAAATGTCATGTTTTGGTGAAGAAAGAGGGTCATTAATATGGAAAAATGTTCTTGGGTCATCCTTTGGCAAGGAAAGGGGTAAAAGGCAAAAAGAGATGCAGAAGTTAACTTCGTCGTTTCCTCTTCTTATTAGCAAGGGGTCCTGGTTTAGAAAGGTTTTTCCTGGGAGAATTTGCCTTCTCTAATTTTAAAGGATAGGAAAAAATTATGGAGAGATGAGGGTAAAGCTGCTCATCTGGTTTTGGTTGGTGGTGCGGGAGAGATAGTCCACCCTCTCCCTGATATAATTTACTACATGGATGGAAAAAGAGAGACATCTCTCTAATTTCAGTGGGTCTGGGGAAGGAGTGAGATTTGGGCTCAGAAGACTGCAATTTTAAGTCCATGTAGCTTAATTATTTTCCTTGACTCATTTAAAATAGATGCTTTCCTTTTGTTTTGGTGAACAGATAGTATGCTGGCAAGGGAAAATGCTATTTTTGTTTTACAAAGTGAATTTTTTATTTTATTTTATTTTATTGGTTTCCTGGAGTGCATAATAACAAAATGTTATTTCATTCTGTCTACAACATGTACACTATTCCAATTAAGGGTCTATTCTGATTATTTTTAACCTGGTAGTTTGCCATTTCTCTGCTCAGGAGAATAAAACATCCTATTGTTTTTGTAAGAGTTCTTGCACTTTAAAATAGCTGAGATGTTTAAGCAGAACTACCTTTTCCTTGGGAAAGTCATTTCCAGTTCTGTTGAGTTCCCGCTTCAATGGTTCATTTTCTGACAGAATCGCATCTTTGCAAGAAGCAGAACTATGATCTTATGTAACTTGATGTTTCCAGATCAAAAGTTACAAATATTGCAGTAATACCACGAAGAGAGAGATTTGACAGGAAGAATGTTGCGTGGCATATTTATTATTAGGATTTCAAATCAAGGTGGTTTAAAAAATTTATGGAGGGGAAAAGCAGAATTAAAAAAAGATGAATAAACAAAAACTTGCTAGTTTGATATCTTTAACATCACTTTTCCCTTTTATCTTGCCTCTGTAGGCAGCTGAGATTTTGTTGTTTCTTTTTTTAAAGCAAACTCTTCAGTGTTTAAGAAATGTGTAGTTGTAATTTCAAGAGATGAAGTAGCTTGAAACTCCCTCTCTCTCAGATTTGATTCAAATAAATGAAACTCTGTAAATCAATGTCAATTCAGATTTAAAGACTGGCTGTTACCTGCCCTGTTACAAGGTCTATCAGCATAGCTTATTGTAAGTAAAAGCTAAAATACTCTGTTTCTGCTTTGAATTGACAAATTGGCATTGCTGGCTACTTTGACAGAGTAACTTGCGCCACTTGCCAGTGAATTGGGTATTCATGGATCCTTGACTGATATGTTTCAGAGAAAAAAGTCCTATAATGTAACAGTTTTTTAAACCGTAAGTACATATGTGTATTTCCTTTTTGCTCTAGATTAAAAGGAAAAAGGATCATGGAGAAATTTATATCTTAATTATGTCAGCATAACGTGAGTAGTGGTGATGTAGCGTGGCTATAGGACTTACAGTAGTCAGGAATAAATGTACAATTTTCATTCTTCTGTGCTGTTTCACCCTTGCTTCACTTGATAGATAAATAATTTTGTTAGAAATATTTAAATTTTTTTGCCAGCTGTTCAACTCTCCCTGGAGCATCTGTAGAGGCAGAGTTGAAATGTGAGTAGGAGGGCACGTTTCCTTGTCTGTGTGCAGTGACAAACACTTCTTACAGAAAGTTCAAATTTTGGAAAGTTTGAGCCTTACTCACAAAAATACTTTGCCTTTATACCAAATTGCTTGGAATGAAGCTGTTTGTGCTGTAGGGGGATTCAAACTTCATCGTATGTTGTCCTGCTGGGTATCAGCAGAGGTGATCTTTTGAATGTGAAGATGTCCATGAAAGCAGGCACAGATTTCTCTGTTCTTCCAGTATGTTGGCAGCAAGAAGAAGGAAAATGCATTATGAAACGAATTAGGGCTGACAGATAAGCTTCCTTTTCCAAGTGAGAGTTGCTTTCTAGGATGTGACACAATCCTTGTTCTTTTTTTAAGTGAGGGGAAGAAGGAAGGAGGAGAGAGGAGTTGCTGATGATCGATTTAGGTGGAGGAGCTCACTGAACTGCGTTTATCAGTTCATTTAAATGGGGATGGCTCAGTGAGATTTCACAGATACCTCCGCATGTTTAGTGAGGTAGCATTTGCTAAGGTCCAGGATAACCACTGCAGCCCAGAATGCTTCTCCACTGCTGTGATCACCACTAAGGCACCAGTGGCAGGTGTGCTACCCCGGCAGCAACGGCAAACATGAAAGCAGGAGATGTCTCACTACGCATCGATTTAGGTTGCAGGTGATTATTCAGTGCAGTTTTCTCTTTAAACACTGAGTAGAAGCTGTATCACTTGCCTGCACATGTGTTTGCACACACTGGACCTTCAAAGTATTCTGGAGATGGATTAGTTATACAGTCAAAAGTTAGAAACAGAAGATTAAATCCTATTTTTCTGTTTTAGTCAAACCCCGCATCATGTATGCAATAAGGGCTCATAGGCTTTGTTGTCATCCCCTCAAACTGCAATATATGTACTCTAAATCTTGAAATTTGCTTTAAAAAAAACCCAGTCTGGGCCTGTTCCTTCTGGGGAATATTGGGTCTATTCATAAAATCAATCTTGGTCTTCTATATCAGAAGTTGAACCCAATGAACCTTATGGATCCCTTCCAACTCAGGATATTCTATGATTCTGTGATATCATGCTGTGTGGAGTATCAGAGAAGCCAGGATTCATTTCCTGGGCAGTAGCATCTTCAAGTACTGTCTGTTCACACAAGAGCAAAGTCCTGAAGGCCTGCAACTCATAAACCACTGGGTCACATGGATTTAAATGGGCCAGTCTTACAAGTGAACTGAACCCCCAAATTTTATAATGGAAAGTTTTCAGTATTCTGCTAATTCCTTTTGAACTGCCTCTGTGTATTTGGATGCTGAAAACCATTTCATCCTTACCTCTGTAACATAAAGAAGAATAGGAAGGGATAGTTTGGTTAGCCAAAAAGCTTTTAGGAGTGACTGCCAGAAGTGGTTGAAAAAACTGACAGAGCATGAGAGACACTGGAATTTGCTTTCTGCCTGTTGATACAAACAGCATTAGGTGGTTGGGCTGTGGGCAGCACAGATCCTGTCAGTCCGGAAAAAGCAAATGCACTATTTCTAGAAAATTACCCTTTGTGCAGCTGGGTTTAAGGTGTGATCAGCATTTTTGGCACAGATTTTTGTTCTAGAAAGCAGAGAACCATCTCAAGAGCCAACTGGCCAATGTGTTCCTGCAGACAGAGCCGAGATCAGGAATTGCTTACAGTGTTTCCTTACGGTGGTGCTAAAACAATGCAAAGTTCATACAGCCTTTAATTGCTGCTGTGGATGTCTGACACTTCAGCAGATCAGACTCTGAGCTGTCAAGATGATCATCCATAGAAATGTGGATTATGAAATACTGGGTTGAAGAGACTTGCCAGCATTGCCCACAGTCTTGGGGCATCATTTGGCTACCTAAAGCTGAAACACATTTGTTCTCATTCCACAATCCTCTGCTTAGTCACTACAAACCTCCCAGCTCTGCAACAGGTGAGACAGGGATTGCAAACCTCCTCTTCCACTACTCATTCTCATTGCTTTATCTCCAGGCTGGCTTGGATAAAACACCTTCTTGTGAATAATGACTGTTTCATGATTCAGACACACTATTAAGCCAACTTTCATCGTGTTTTTTACTTAAGTTATGGGTCTCCAATACATACTTTTAAATCATATTACTGGTCTGTTAGTCTAGTTTTTGTTGATTTTTTGTTTGTTTGTTTGTTTGTTTTGTTTGTTTTGTTTTATTGAGTCATCCAAGAGCTAGTAGCTTTGTGACATTGCCTCATTTTGGTCTCTCTCTGTGTCAATGGCTTAGATTAACAGAGTACTCTGCTCCTCTGAACAGGTCCCTCAGTCCATCCCACTCAGTCTGGTGCTCTCCTCGTGCCCTGACTCATCCAGTTCCTTTCCACAATCCCATTTTCACCCCTCTAACCCCTGGTCTCCCAGTCTGTCATCCCAACTTCATTCAGCTGCTACCAGCTTGAGATCATGCCAAGAACCAGAGAGCATCTCTGATTGCAGTTCTGACACTTGGGTGCAGACCTGGCACTTCTCATAGCATAAAACATCTTGTTCAGTCATACTCAGGTAGAAATGTAAGTGATGGAAGCTGGCAAATATGTACAAATGCACCCAGGAGCATGTAGCAACATTTTTTTATCAGGGATGTCTAAACGTCACTTAATTCACACAGATAAGCACAAAATTCATTAGAAGAAAAACAGTTCTCTCTCAGGCAAATTTCAAGTCCTTCCTCTAAGTCCTAAAAATCCCAGAGGAGGTTTTAGAGAGACAGCTAAAGACTTTTTTTTTTTTTTTAACCTTGAGTAAAACAACATATTTTTCCTTAGCCTTGTTCTCAGAATTTGCTGAACTGTTTTGACTGAAATTTTCCAAAAAACTTCAGCCTGAGGCAGACAGCTGGCATGGAAATTTTCAGGCCAAACAATTTGCTTAGTATAGTTATAAGAAACTGTGAATGCTGTTTTATTATTAAAGCTGCCTCACTCTTCCCATAATTGACAGCACTACCAACTTTGCCTTTCCCTAATAAACAGAGAACTGGAGATTGTGTTACAAACTAATTTCATATTTGTGTTCTATAGATTTTTTTTATATTGGAAATTTATTATAGAACTGACACATGCATTTCAGCATATGTTAGCAGATGATGAAATCTCAAGCTTCCTGGAAACCAAAGTGAAGACAAGTAATGAGAATCCCACAAAGTCACATCAAAGTGATACAGCATTGCAGGATTTGTAGGATGGGATTAAATGCAAAGAAATCTCAGGAGATCTTGCACTGACAGAGCAATCCCACAAATTCCCATGTATCCCACCCTCAGGTTCAGTGTCGTGCTGACAGAGGAATTCTTATTTAGTATAGCAACACTCTATTGTAACAACAACTGTCATCACAAACCAGAGGCAAAAAAAACAAGGGGAAAAAACCCCAAATGTAAACCCAGAAAACCAAAAGAACAGATAATTGTGTTTTGATGTGACCAATGGAATGGGATTTCTTCTTTTGTTATCATCACCACAAACGACTCTCAGGCTGTAGTTTCACATCAGAGCCAAATTCAGGACCCATTGGCACGAAAGAAGAGGGGTCCTTCTCCCCCCCACCCCGCTCCTACCATGCCAATGTCCTCCCTCCCCAGCTTCTGTCCTTTGACTCCTTCAGAGTATATCTGATGATTTATGCATTTTGGGGCACATGATGGTAGGACAAGGGGCACATGGGTGAAGATGAGAGAGGGCAGATTTAGATTAGATACTAGGAAAAAACTCTTGTCTGTGATGATAGTGAGGCACTGGCACAGGTTGCTCAGGGAAGCTGTGGGTGCCCCATCTCTGGAAGTGTTCAAGGCCAGGCTGGAAGGGGCTCTGAGCAACCTGGTCTGGTGGGAGGTGTCTCTGCATACAGCAGGGAGGGCTGGAACTAGATGATCTTTAAGGTGCCTTCCAACCCAACCCATTCTGTAATTCTGTAATTCTACAACTTAATTTATCAACCTAGGTAAAAACAAGCTCCGTTTTTGCTGGGGCTTTGGTTTTTTTCTGATGCATTAGTGAGTTACATTGAGTCAATGTGGTGGAAGCATTTGCCAAGGAGATGAGAGAAAGAAGCGAGGTACAAACAGCTTTGTGGAGGTGATGAGGGTTTAGGCTAGTCCCATGATCCAGGAGTCTTTTCTAGGTTGCCAACTATTTACAGCAGTTTGATTGTACAGATATGAAGTCTGATTGTATTCATGTAAAAATACAGAGTGCATTTTTTCATTACAGTCTTCTATCTTCAGGACAGTCTTTTAAACCATCCTGCTTAGTGGGCCTTGAAGCAGTTGCCCTCTAACAATTTGCTGGATTCTTTTTGAACCCAGCATGTAGTTGTGATTGCCACAAGAAAAAGTTTCAAAATATAAAGTCATACAATGAGTGAATAAGCCTTGCTATTTTTCTGCTTTAACCTCTCAATTTGGTAATTTCATTAGATGAGTCGTATTTTGTGGGTTATACAGCAGGATAAATTCCTTCTACTCTTCCATTTTGTTTTCCTATTCCAAGCTGAAAATCCCCACCCTACTTTATCTATTCTGCAAGTTTTTCCATATTCCTGAGAATCTTTTCAGCCTTTTCCTTTTCCGCTGTCTTTGTTAATTCTGCTCTGTATTTTAGACGTGGGTAGACCCAAAATGTATGCAGCATTAAGACAGAAATGCATGTTACCTTAAAAAACAGCATCCCATATTATATTTAGCCTGGAGAAAAAGAAGCTTGAGGGGGCCTTACTGCTTTCTACAACTCCCTGAAAGGAGGGTGTAGCCTGGTGGGGGTCAGACTCTTCTCCCAAGTTACAAGCAACGAGACAGGAGGAAATGACCTTAAGTGGCACCAGGGGAAGTTTAAATTGGGTATTAGGAAAAATTTCTTCACTGTATGGCATCAGGCATTGCAACAGGCTGCCAAGGAAGTGGTGGAATCACCACACCTGAAAGTGCTAAGTAAGTGTGTGGATGTGATTCTTAGGGACATGATTTAGTGGTGGCCTGGCAGTGCTGGGTTAATGGCTAGGCTCAATGATCTTACAGGTATTTTCCAATATAAATGATTCTATGATTTTTCTCTTTTCCTTGTTTTTTTTTTTTTTTTCCCCTAATGTGTCTCAGAATTTTCCCTGCGCATTGAACTGGCATGAGCAGAGAGCCAGTAGTCGTAGAGGGCATCCCATGGAGATTCCTCAGCCAACTTTCTGTGTGGCACCAGTTAATTTACAGCCCACATTGTGTATACATTGTTAGAATTGTTTTTCCCTTTATGCATTACTTTGTTTTTATTGATACTGAATTTCATCTGATGTTTTTATCACTCAGCTTGTTACCCAGTACTGTGAAAGTAGGTTGTAGTGTAATGGTTGGAGGCTTCATGAGAGAATCAGAAAGCCCAGCAATGAAACAGGCTCTCATTTTGACTTTTATTCTTGTCCTGGGGATAATCTGAACAAAAATATAACCAACAAAATTCTCTTTATATAAAGTAAGAACAACCAGGCAGCCTGTCTTGTGACATCTGACTGTGAAGTTGTCCGTTGCTCAAATGTTTTTTCTTCTCATCGTCAGCATCTAACAGAATCTTTTTTTCTCATACTTCTTTCTAGCCAGTGTTTGCTCTTCCCCAAAGCAGTAAATTATGCCCTTGCTACCTCCCTGCTGCACCACCAGAATCCTGGTACCAAGGGACAACTTAATGATCATCTTCTCACAGCCTGACATGTTTCCCCTGTACCTCCATCTTCTTTCGATCTTAAAATCCCTCTTGTGTTCATGATGCCCTGCAAAGACACCTGGGATTTGGAAATTTTTCCTACTCTCTTGGTTCTGTTGTTATCTCACAAGAAAGTGTGAGCAGACAAAGCCACCTGCCTGTCACTTAGAGCCCTATTTGCTGGCAAGCACTTGGGTCTACCTGAACAGGGCTTCCTTTAGGGCTTAGCTTTTATGGTATATTATTGTTGCCGCTGTTCACAATCTTATTTGGGATTGGAGGGATGCACAAATGACTCATATAGAAGCTACAAACCACTGCTTGCAGCCCTGCATACCCCCCATATGCTTTAAAATGTCATCTGTTTGTGGCTTTCTCTGCTGAATGCTGCTGATCACAGGCTCTGGAGAGCAACGTTATTGTACACCTGCATCACTTTGTTTTGTATTCTTTATACCTTCTGCATAATTAATGTTTTGTTGAATTTTATGTATTTATTTATTTTGGCTGGTGTCTTCTCCAGAGATTATCAGACACAGCAACCATCTAGTTGAGAAGATGGTAACAGAAAAGAACAGGATATCACAAGGTGATACTAGGGAAGAAAAGTGGATCTTTTAGGGAGTGAGAAAATGGGGGAACACCAGGAAGAGAAGGACCTCTATCAACCCTTTCAGCATTAGAGCTGGATTCCTGCAGCTGGTGCTCTATTGTGCTCTATGCACTGAAGACTCTCTGATTCTTTTTTTTTCCCTTTGTTTTTTTTCTTCCCGCCCTACACTTCAGAGCATGGAAGACTAAAAAGTTCGTAACATCTCTGCTGTGCATGAAATACATGAATCAATAAAATCAGGATACCCAGCCCCAGCAAAGCTGCCCAATCTAAAGTGTGGGGGCATATATTCTTCATATGTCAATACTCCTGTTTTTTCTCTCCCCTTCCCTCTGCACAAATGAAAACACCTGGAGTTAATGTTACACAGACTATGTGGGAGCTCACCTTTCCATCATGTTTCCTTATTAAGGAATTTCTTAAAGGCCTTTTTTTCAAATGTGCACTGCTTTGGCAGACTGAGTGTTTGAAAGTGGACACTCCCAGCAACAAAGATTTTTTGAAGATAACAAAAGTCAATCACATTCGATCTTGTTTCAATCCCCAAAGCACCAGAACACTTTAACTTAAACCAGGGCCAGATCCAAGAATCATTACTGTTAATTCAAAGGCTCCTGTTGGTTTTAATGGTCTCTGGATCAGGCTTTTTCACTCCTGCTGTGGAACAGTTTTGGCTCCCCCAGCGCAGAAGCACAAAATGGCCATGAAAATTGAAGGCTGGTTTGGAAATGGATGTCATTTCCACTGCTGGACTAATTCAGTGTGTGAGGCCGGGAGTGGCATAGGTTTGAGGTTTTCTTGATGTTTCCAAGTAAGTCAAAGTTCCTATAATGAAAACATGTAGAGTGGTGTTTTGTAACTATTTTTATACCTACATCAGACTTGATGTTAGTGGCTTTGAATTATTTAATGTTTTTCTTCCTCAGCTGTCATCTCCAGTGAGTTCCCATTGCAGGGCTGCGGGAGTTGTTGTGTAAGGAACAATGCAGGAGCCTGGCATTGGCTGCTGGGAGGGTGATGTTGCCTGGTTTTGTTTTGTTTCATGTCTTTAATCCTATTTTATCCTTTTTCTTGCTGGTGAGAGGGACATCAGGCCAAGGTATTAAATCGCACTGACTGGCATGGGTTGAAAATGAAGTACATGCCAGCTAAAGGCACAAATGGGGAGTTTTCTGCTTAAACCACTGAGTGCTAATGTCTGTCACATAGGAAGAGCCAACTATTTAACATTCAGTCTATTCAAAAAACATTATTATGTCCCAATGGTAATTTAAAACCACATCTGTTAGAACCATATGTGGGGAAAGTTTACCTTTTTTTTTTTTAAGCCTTTTTTTTAAAGTCCCAGGTTACCCTGTTTATAGGGTTATTTTCAATGTGGGCCTCTTTCAAAATTTCAGACTGATGGCCATGAAATTCTTGGAACAAAAGGACTAAATGAACTGAACTCTTATCTTTTTTCCTTTGTAATTAATGTGTGGGTTTTTAGTGGATATCTGCAAGAAGACATCCAGCTTTGAAAGAAAACCTATATATTGGGATCATGCCTCATGCTTCTGTTGTCTATAATCTGATATTTGTTTGTTCATCTGAGTTATTGGATATTCAGGTTTTTTTTCTCACCGTTATTCAAGCTTTTATTAACAATGCATATGACCTTTGAAAATAGCTCTTGTGGGCAGTCAGACTCTCTAATTTTTACTTTGTGGAATTGCCACTGGATTATTCTGTCCTTAAAAACAGAAGATATAGATTTGTTTTCAAAGCATCCCATCATTATTATCTAACCAGCACTAACTGGCATAAACTTGAGATCCTTAAACCTAAGCAGTGCTAATAACATATCTGACATGGCGAGTGGAAGTTGGCTCCACCCAACACCCGGGTCAAAATATCAGCTATAGGGCCCTCATTATGTGGTGGATAAAGGGTTCTGTGTCACCTCTACATCGAGTGCAACATGCTTTGCCATGTCTTTGTGTACATCCCAGCTAAATGCAAGCACCTGAGTGAATTGCTTTGACAGACGGTAATTGGGGGCAAACAGACTTCAAGCACACAAGTAAAAGGAGCTCTTTATTCCTTCACACTGTTACCTGCTCCCTCTGCTTGATAAGAGTCTTCAATAAAAGCTGGACAAAACCAAATTCCCAAGTGGTTTGCAAGCACTGACTCTGTGCTTGGTGAGACCATGCATTGTGTTGTTGTAGGGAACATTTCCATTATGCCACCCCACTTCTCTGAATTGCAGTTTTGGATTGTGAAAGCATGAAGAGCTGTGCTTTGGTCGTGGTGGTCAGGCTGGGACACCAAATGCTGGTGTTCAAGCTGTGCTCCCCAGTGGGTAACTAAAATTGTGCATGCCACGTGATGAATTTAGAACACTCCAGGCCTCAAACTACTATTCCAAATATCCCCTCATAATAAAAAACAAATAACTGCTCTTTTGAGACTTTCTGAGTGTCAAAAGCTTAGCCTTTTGTAGAATCCCACAGAAATCTCAGCCCTTCCCTGAAGTAGTGGATTTTCCCATTACATGCATCCACATCTGTTAGCATCATCAAGTTTTCTACTCTTTGTCCTTCACAAATAGGCCAAGTACCTCAACGAGAAATAATCAAAATGTAAATAGATAAGCATGTAAATACTAATATAGCCACTATTCATGAGTTACATCTTTCCAGTGGCATTCACAGCATGACATATTGGGCGTCCCCCTCCAGCTGACTTTTAAGCTTTGAACTTCTTAGCTAAACAGGATGCTGGTGATCCTGATGTACAGAGCACCTGTCAACCCAAGAGTTAAATATGCAGCTATAAATAGCATGCATACTTTGATGGGATGCATTGTATTGTAATTTTAGCACTAATTAAAGTTTGGTTGTAGGCATGAAATATCTCAGTCTTTCAGAAACGTGTGTAAATATCCAGAATTAGGCTGGTTTTTGTTGTCTGAATGTTTTGGCAGAGTTGTGCCGTTGCATATGAAGTTTTATGAGTAGCAATATAATAAAGAAGAGTTTGAATGTCAATGAACAGCATTTTTTGATTAATTTCGGGTTAATCAAGTGCTGGAGTTAAATTGGAATGCGTTAATTTGTTCTTGGTTTAAAATGAGACTCCACTGTGTCCTGTCGTGAGTTTGATGCTCAAAAGGTTTTGTGGGGTTGATTGCTTCCAGATAAGTGGGAAAGTAGCTATGCTGAAAAAACCCACTTTAATTTGAATGATGTGCATGGAAAATGTGGGGGGAAAAATGAAGAAAGCTACAAGAGAAACAACACATTTTTATGTTTTTGGCACAGCTTACTTCATATTCCTACTCCCTGTCCTTGTGTGATCTCTGAGCACTTGATGGATGAGAAAGATAATTGTTGATCATTTCATGAAGCTCTGCCAGTAACACATACCAAATATAATTAAACCTTCAATTTTATGCTTTTAAATACATTTTCTCACCAAATATAGCAATTAACCACTTTCTGTCAGAGCAGGAGGAGGCAAGGTGTTTTGGGTCCTATTTCCTAGCTCCACTTAGTGTGAAAGGTGGGGGTTTCATTTTCAAAATGATTCCACTTTTCTGTTAGATCATTTCACCTTTGAGATTCCATGAGAGTCATTCCAGGATGACAGGAAAATTGCCACAAATGATGCTTTTGCTTGTTAAGCTGCTTTGCATGGTCGAGTTGGACCAGTTCCAGTAATTCCTTGTCTCACTAGGTAAAACACTGCAAGACTCTTGCAGCTGGGACAATGAACAAGACAAGTTTAAAGTCATTCATCTCTGATTTTAACCCTATCTCTACAGTGTAGATTTCAGGCTAATTCCTTGGAAGAAAGTATTTTTAAAGTTTCTTTTGTCAAGCTGATCCATTTTGTCCAAAGTCTTTTGTCTACAATATAGACAAAATATTTGATTGTAATCAACTTTGATGCAGCCATGATACTACTCAAAAGGAGGATAGACACTGTGCTTTTCTCTAAGTGAGAATACCCAAGAAGGTATCATTTTGGAATGACAGCTGTTAAACAGATGAATCAGCTTTAGGGAAAACAAGGGAAATGACAGACTGATATTGAATGTTAACACCTGGTGGACACTTTGAGCACACCCCTCCCATGGCAGTGGGTCTCTGACTGTCCAGAGCCCAATTCCAGCGGGACATGCAGCACAATGCATTTTGCTCTCTCCTTGAGCATGAGGGCATGCTCCATTAGCTGACACTTGTTTTTACAACATATGTGTCAGACAGCTTGGGCAGGAGCTGAACAACCCCCAGTCTTGCAGATCGTGTCCCACAGGGCAAGTTAGATGATTCCCTTTTCTGTTAAGGTTTCTTAGTTGTTACAGAGACATTAATTAAATGGCATGCTCCCCAGGCCACATTTTCCAGTTCCTGGGTGAACTTTAAATTTGAAACATAAATATAAAACAAATCCAGATGTCCTGATCTAGTTACATTGACTAGTTATTGAGAAGACACCTTGACCATAGTAAGTAGTTGAACGGAGGGGACATGGGGACTTCTGATTCGTTTGCAGCTCTCTTTTGTGACCCAGCAGAAGACACTTGTATTTTTATCTCAATCGATCTCTCCGTAGAAAAATCTTCGTAATAACTTCCTACTTATTTCCTCTTTGCCACATCATTTTGGAGTCCTGGAAGCTCTGTCTCATTCTCCCTTCCCTTAATATATCACTACAGTGTCCTGGCAGCGTTCATTTGAGGCTATAGAAATTCAGTCCGTCGTTCTTTGCACAAAATTATTGGATGGGAATCAGATTTATAGTCAAACTGTGAAGCAGAAAGTTAGTTGACCTGTCTTTTGGGACATTTGGTTTTATTAGGTTCCTACACGTGTTTACTTTGATCCATTCAATGTTATCCTAGAAGACGATTCCAGGCCAGATTGTAAAAATGTCAGTTTCTTCAAACACATGAACAAAATCCTTTCTAAATTTGTCAGATCTTTTGAATTACAAGTCCAGTGTTCTGTATGAGACAGAATTGTTACTTCCACTTTGAAAAGATTAGCCTTTTAGCTGTCAGGAGCTCACAGGATCCAGCACTGTCTGTAACAGGCTGTGTTCAGAACAGGTGCACTCCCAAACCGACATTGTCCCAAATATATCTAGAAATGAGCTGAATTCTGAATTATACCAAAAGAGCTGAATCCTGTGTCACTGTTGCAATAAGTATATATATTCTTTTGGCAGATCCCATATTCATCAGAGATTGATAATTTCAGAGCATGCACTTCAGCTGGAAAGTGTCTTCTCCTTACCCCATCCGCATTAATTTCTGAGGCCCTCAGCGCAGGAAAGATGTGGACTTGTTGGAGCAGGTCCAGAGGAGAGCCACAGAAATGCTCAGAGGGCTGAAGCACCTCTTCTTTGAAGACAGGCTGAGAGAAATGGTGTTATTCAGCCTGAAGAAGACCAGGTTTAGGGGAGACCTTATTGCAACCTTTCAATATTGCTCCTTTCAAAAAGAGCTTGTAAGAAAAATGAGAACAGACTTTTTAATTGGGCCTCTAGCAATAGGACAAGGGGTAATGGTCTTAAACTAAAAGAGATGAGATTTATATAAGATGCAAAGAAGAAATTTTTCTACAATGAAGGTGGTGAAACACTGGCACAGGTTGCCCAGACAAGTCATAGATGCCCCATCCCCGAAAATGTTCAAGGTCAGGTTGGCTGAAGTACTGAACATCCTGTTGTACTTGAAGATGTCCCTGCTTATTGCAGGTGAGTTGGTCTAAATGAGAGTTAAAAGTCTCCTTAAATCCAAACTATTCTATGATTCTATGACTCTCTCTTCTAGGAAAGGGGGGCGGGGCAGGGGGGGGCAGAAACAATGACCAAGGAAGGAGGAAGCAAAGCAGACCTGGATACAAAATCACTCCAAGTTACTGCCCTTGGTGATCAAAGTTTCTACTTTCTCATCCCAAGCATAGTCTTAAAAGAGGAATAAGGTATCAAAACTATCTCAAATACAACATTAGAGGAGTGTTGGATGACAACCCCGTTAAATCAGTTTAGATACAGTCCCCTCATATAGGAACTTGATAGGTGGTAACAATATAGTTAACTTTCCTGCTTGTTTTATCAGCAATGACTCAGTGTTTTCTACCCTGAAAACTGGGGTGGAGACAGAAAATGCCAAGGGAAGGAGACTAGTTGGCAGGCAAATAGAGAAAAGATCTGCATTCCTGGATGAAAGCAAGTTCCTTTGTTGCCTTAATTTTTCCTCATTAGTTTTACAAAAGAACCATGTAAAGAACAAAATCAAAACATACAGTTATCTCATCTGTTCAGTCAAATACCACTTATGTCCAGGCTGCTTTCCCCCTCTCAGAAAGAAGGTGTTGGGAGAAGTATGTGACTGGGAGGTGGAGAAAGCCTCCTTAAGTCTTAAAGATTTCTCTAACTTGTGATTTGTAGGAACAACAGATGCACTAAAGCCACACAAATCAGAAAACTTATAAAAGGGCCATACAGGATGAGTCAAATCAATACATAAGAAAATATCAGATCTTCCAACTAAAACAGACAGAAACATCAGGAAAGGAGGATCCAAAATAAGCTGATGAAGCCTAAATCTTTTCAAACCTTTATAACAGTTACATTAGGAACCCCACATCATTTTGGGGGGCCATCAAGAGGAAAGAAAAAAAGTAGGAAAATATTTTTTAGGAAGATTAACCCAAGAAATCTCCATCTTCTCTTACAAGTTGCAGCGGGAGATGGGATGAAGACAGATAACAAAACTCGGAGGCAAAGATGCCAACATTTTTTCCAGTATCTGTCCAGTTAAAGCATCTATTTGCTGAGCCTATCCAGACCTGATGTTGATTTTCTCTTTGATAAGGGGACAGCGCAGGAGCTCTGGACAGTGACTTACCTTGTGGTCTCCAAACAGCTGCTTACTAATAGAAATTAAAGTAGCCACCATGGCCCAACTGGTGTCAAATCCGTTTTCTCCTCTCCTATTAACTTACAGTGAACGTGGTGAGGAAAGGTTCCTTGCCAAAACCCATTGTGCTAAGAGTCAGAAAATCGTGTGGGTTAGTTCTCTTTCTTCTTCAGAACTCCTTGGCAGGAATCTGCACTGGCCAAGGCCCAGGGAATTCTAGCTAATAAATTATTATGTTGGAGGGACTGCTCACCCTGTAGCCATGCTAATTAGGTTCTTACCAGCAAATCAGGTCAGTTTATATTCTTGACTTTAATATAGGACAGGCATATAGGGCCATGTGTTGTAACGGCTTTATTTTATTTGCAAAATTAGGCAGATTCATAGTTTGTAAGAAAACCCATCTCAAATTCTACATTTTTCTAAGTCTCTCTGAGGTAAAACTGGTATGCCAGTAACTCCCTGTCATTTCTTGTTATTGGCTCTGTATCTTGACGGTCCTAATTAGAAATTCTTTATGACTGATAAGACAGCTAACACCTAGGTAAGAAGGTATGAGAATGACACAGATGTCCTTGGGTATATATTCTTCACACCCTAACTACTCTTTGAAAAAGTTCCATATGATTATTAATAACTCCAAGGCATATTACTTCCAGCTTGAGAAAGAGTGACTGAAAGAGATAAAGACAGAGGCATTGCAAAATTATATATTGCAGGAGGATATTGAGTATAGTTCAAAAAAGAAAAAAATTCCACAGAAGTGTTTTACGGTAAAGAGTTTAGTTTTTGGAGCCATGAGGGGCTCTAGTATTGCCAAGGATTTATGATGACAGAAGAGCTGTTTTAGTAATCAAACTATGTAAGAAGAAAGCCAGGAGGTTAAAGGCCCCTCTGTGAGATGAGTAAGCGTATAATGGTTTAAGTATTCCTGTTACTTGTCTGTAGTTATCTGCAGGTGTCAGCTGACTCTCAATAACCCAAATACATTAATTCAAAATAGTTTTTATCCTTCATAAAGTATATTGGATACAGCAACACAGATTAACTAATCCCTGTCTGTGTAAGAAGAGCTATTTCTGTCTGAAGTTTTACTCATAAAGGGAATTGTTCAGTTACAGTGTGTGAGTCTCTCTCCATAAGTTATTATTGATATTTTTACTTTCTTATGTGTCTTTCCAATTAACTTTTTACAAGATTATAGACTCCATTTCCTAGATTTATGTTGCTCCCATGTTAATCTGTGACTTGGGATAAAAAATAGTGCCATTGCCAAGAGTTTGCAGGTAATCTAAAAAGTTGGAGGAGTTAGTAACGGAAGAGTAGGAGATACTGACAGACATCTATGAATCTTGGTGAGCTGTGTTGTAGTGGTTTGAAAGANAGTCATACAGCAAGGCATTTGATGGGCCATTAACAGAAGATAGCCCAGAGGGAGGGGGCCTGGGAAAGACACTGCCCCAACAATTGGATTCAACAGTTCATGAAGATGGTGATAGAATACTTTGTGCAGATCTTATACTACAACCCAGCACATGTGTACAGACAAGTGATCTCATCTCTAAAGTAATGAAACATAAACTCTTCAAAGGGAAGTAAAAGTAAGGCAAGCTTTTCATTGAGGATTCTCTATCCAGGTACTCCAAAACTGTGAAACACTTCTCTGGCATTATAAATAAATAGGTAAAAGAGGAGCTTTCAGTTTAATGTGAAACTTTACTCAAGCACATGAACAGAGAAATCTCATGCAGGCACAGTCAAACCATCTTGCTCTGTGTGAAGGGTTAAATTCTCTTGAAATTCTTCTTTGGTTGAGTACCAGTGGAAAAGACAAGGATGTTGGTAAACTAGTGAAGAGATATGAAAATAATTAAAGGCTTGGTAGGAGATCACACAGTGAGCACCAGGGAAAACACTAGTTGTTTATCTCCTCAAAGTGCCAGTTAAAGAGTGATGGTATAATTTTGGCTACTTGCAGAGGCAACAGAAATTCACTGGCAGGGGGTTCTGCTGGACAGATGTAGCAAAGAGGCATTGGTAAAAAAATGTCAGGAAACTGACTCTAGACAAGAGACCTGAAACAAAATGCATATTATTTACTATAAAGGGAATAACCTGAGGAGGAATGTAATGATTCTTTAGATGAGGAATATATTTTGGGGTTTTGTACTTTTTGGTGAATACTTTTGCTCCAGCTTGGATTACCTAAGCTCCAGTTTACCTACACCCTACACTATGTGTTGCATAAAAAATCTTCCTAGTGGTCCCTCTTATCTGTATAACTTCTGAATACCCTATATATATCTATTTTGATATTCAGGACCACATTCTTGCAATTTCCCACGTGGATAGTAGTGATCTTTGCCCTGTGCATGTTTAGAAATAGTGACAACTACATTTCCTGAGCAGAGCTTTGATTTCCGAAACTATTCAGGGTCTTCTTGTTGGTGGTGTGTTTGTTTGTTTGTTTGTTTGTTTGTTTTTGTTTTGTTTTTTTTTTTTGGTTGGTTTTTTTTGTTTTTGGTTTTGGTTTTGGTTCTGTTTTGGGGTGTTTTTTTGGTTTGGTTTGTTTTTTTTTGGTTTTGTTTCTGGTTTTGGTTTTGGTTTTGGTTTTTTTGCTTGTCAAGAGCTTTCTCAGGGGTACTTACTTATCCTAAATCTGAATAAAAGAAAACTGAACATGTAAGAAAGCAGGTTTTCTTTTAATCTGGATTGACTGCCATTCTTCATATTTTGTGCTAATCTGCATATGTACAAAATGAATGCAAATCACTTATAATTTGATAGCAGTTTACATCCCTGTATACCCCATATGTGACAAGAGATAGAGCATGTGAAGCAGCAGTAATTCAAGTGTGTGCTACTGGGTCTAGATTGAACTGGAATTTATGAATAGATACAGAAGTGAAATAAATCTTCTAAAAATGGTCAGCTCTGGAAAAAGAAAGTGGTTCTTTTTTGATTTTGAGCAGTTTGAAGTGGAGAAAGCGTGGACATGAATATATAGTATTTATTTAATCTGATTTTTTTTTATCTGTTGCTCATCCAGAGAGATCTCAGTACCAGCAGATGGGTCCCATTATGCACTACATTTGTTTTTTTTGCAGTCTCAAGTTCCCTCTCAGTTTTCTGGTTTGGCCCAGCCTGCAACACTGCTTTCCCATCATGCAGAGTTCTGTTTTCTTTTAAGAAGAACACAACAAGAAATCCATTAATCTTGTTAGCAAGCAAAGAGGAAAGTAAGGGAAAAGGAAACTTTTGTTCTCTCCTTTCTTTGGTGTTACTAAATGGAAGCTGGAACTCTGATCTGCTCCTAGTATCATTCTATATTGCCTATGTATGCACCTCTTAGAATAACTCTATGCCTGCATGGAAGTTAAGATATAAGCACTGGGAGTGGCTGTGAACAAGCATGTGAACAGGTCTGGAGGCAGAAGAGGCTGCTGGCTTCTTAAGACTGCTGTGCCTTGCTTGAAGTTGCTCATTTCTATGTTCCCTCAAACTGCAACCAAAATAAGAGAACTTAAAATCAAAATAATTTGATCCACCACCAAATTTCATTTACTTGGACATTTTCAAACACCTGTAAACTTGATTAATGTGGCATCTGAATGGAGAAAATAGAATGGTTTGGTTTGGAAGGGACTTTAAAGACTATCTGGTTCCATTCTGCCTGCCATGGGCAGGGACACCTTCCGCTGTCCCAGATTGCTCAGAACTCCATCCAGCCTGGCCTTGAACACTTCCAGGGATAGGGCATCCAGAGCTCCTCTGGACAACCTGTGCCAGGGCCTCACCACCCTCATGGTGAAGAATTTCTTTCTAATAGCTAAACTAAACCTACTTACTTTTAGCCTGAAGCCATTCCCACTTGTCCTATCATTCCCTGTCCTTGTCAAAAATCCCCCTCCAACTCTCATGTAGCCCCTTTGGGTACTGGAAAGTGTTCTAGATCTCCCTGAAGCCTTTTCTTCTCCAGGCTGAGCAATCCCAACTCTCTCAGCCTATCTTCATAGCAGAGATGTTCCAGACCTCTAAGGATCTTTTTTGCCCTCCTTGTTCTTAATTGGCATTGCATTGTGCAGCCATTTACACCAGTGCAAGATAAATCCTACAAGAGAATACCTGGGCTAAGTCACTTCATAAAGTTCTGGGGTACATGGAGTAAGACCCCTTTTTGTACATAAAATTTAATAAAGAGCAGGCTAAATGAAAAGCTAGTTTGTGGATTATGGCATCCATTTGTACCTTGGTGACTTTGGCCCATGGCTTTCCATAGTTTAAGGCCAAACAAGAAGAAGAGCAAATCCCAAAAGGCTGGACTATAAAGAAAGATATATTCCTGTCCAATCTGTATTTCCAAGTGTTCTCATTTCAGTCATCCCAGATAGAGCAGAGAGCAGCGATGTCTTGTCTGCTGTCAGCAGAGAGGAGGAAGTGGGACAAGGATTTCTGCTTTATGGGAATGGATGGGCTTTTTGGGAATGGGGATGGCAGAGACAAACTCAGCATTATGGGAGCACATTATTTGGCTTCCAGAAAACTTGTTGGACTCTACAAAATTTAGCAGACCATAGATTCATAAGCATGACTACAGGTAATGATAACTTGTAAATGCAACAGTGTTCAAGGCCTTATTCTTTTTTTTTTCTTTTTTCTTTTTTTTTTTTTAATTAGTGTTTTGTTTGACAATCAATAGCTTTTATTGCAGCTTAAAACACCCGACAACTTATTGAACAAAAAATTGTGACATCAGAAAATACCTACTCTTTGCACAAAGCCTTGCTTATCACAATCCAGAATTTGCTGACATGAAGCCAACTTTATGTACTTCCTCACATTCTTTTAGTATTTCTTCACTGCATTCCTGTTTTAACAGATAATTCCCAAAGCACTTAATGAAGTGGAGAATTAATGAAGAATTATACAAAAATTTCCTCCTTTTCTAAAGGACTTTCTCAAATTAGGACCTGAAATGCCTAATATGTTGATTTTGGAAACACCCTATTTTTTATAACAGTGGTCCACTGACAATTTATAAAGGGATGGTTAATCTGAAGAACAATTGTTTTTCACTGTGATACCTTTAGCCATATTTGTCATTGCTTTTATCTTCTTCATTTTCTGGTAACCCAAGAATTGATTCTTCCACTTGAAATTTAGCCTTTCATGTGTAAAATTTCCCATGTGTAAAACTAATAGTAAAGGTTGCTACACAACATATTACCCCAGGCTGAGGTAGTTATTCTGATTGTCTATTTTTATTTAATGCTATATATCTATATATCTATTTATCTTTACCCCTGGGATGGGTTTTCATTCCCATTAGTGTAATTGTAGGCTGGTATGACTCCACTGGCATCACTGGAATGATATGTTCACCATCAGTGGTTTTATCGAGTGGTGAATCCCTATACCCTGGAAATTTGGTTTTGATCCATGGACTTATCCATGTTAAACAATGCAATATAATGTCTCCCACAGTTATTTATGAGTCTGCTACAGCAAACGAGAAGCAGGCTTCAGATTATAGGTGCCCTTTTCATTTCTCCAAGATGATTGAAAAGAGAGTTTCATCAAGCACAGGTTATCAAGTCTCTGACCATCACTGTTCACTGAAGTGTCTGTCCCTTGTTTACAGGCAGATTTGTGACAAACAGATTTCTGTGCAGAGTGATCCTGCCTCACAGAGATACAAGACCATTTAGTGCACCTGGTATTTATGTTTGGTTTAAGGGAGTTGTTTGATTAGCTCAAAATTTGTGCAGTAATGACTATAAGGGTTAAGGTAAGAAATGTTTTACTATATGTGGTAGGTCTGTAGGACCCACTTAAACAGGAGAAGTAATTTTATCTATCAAGCTGTTGTGTGTTGACTCCAGACTGCAGCTAATACCGCCCCCCCTAGCTATTCACTCACTCCCTCACAGTGGGATGGGGAAGAGAATCTGAGGGGTAAAAGTGAGAAAACTCACGGGGTTGAGATAAAGACAGCTTAATAGGTAAAGAAAAAGTTGTGTACGACTTGTAAAAGTAAGTCAAGAAATTCATTCACCACTTCCCACGGGCTGGCAGGTGTCCGGCCACATGCAGGAAAGCAGGGCTCCATCATGTTTAGCAGTGACTTGGAAAGACAAACCTCATCACTCTAAACATCCCTCCTTTCTTCTGCTCCCAGCTTCATTTCTAAGCACAACATCATCAGGTCTGGGATACCCCTTGAGTCAGTTGACTATGTCCCCTCCCAACTCCTTGTGCACCCCCAGCCTCCTTATTGGTGGGTTGGGGTGAGGAGCAGAAACATCCTTGACTCTGTATAAGCCCTGCTCAGAAACAACTAAACACTATTTATCAACAGTGTAGCAACACTGTTTTAATCACACTTTTTAAACAAACTGATATGAAGAAAATTGACTCTATCCCAGCCAAAATTAGTATGTAAACTCCAAGATGAAATAAGCAGAGAAGGAAATGGAGACTGGTGGAAACTGTCTAAAAAGCTGGATAAGTGGTTTAGACCATGATATCTTCCATGCTTCTGAAAACATAAATGACTTCAGAATAATAATCTGATTTAAGTCCATCTAATAAATTCTGTTGCAATCTCGAACAATGTGTTTGTTGGGATATCTGTTACATGTTTGGTACTTCAAGGCATATAGCAGCACAGTCCTGGAGTCCATGATATTGTAAAGCAACCAAACCAGTTTCTTACCTTGGAAATAGGAACCGAATTCTGTTATTATTGCATGTTTAGTCCAGGGGCAACACTGAAATTAACAGTGTTTCACCTAGTTTGTGCCAATCAGAGTTTGTCCAAAAATGCTTGTCATATTCAGCTCACTTCCAAAATCTCTCAAATTCAATGTTGGATCCTCAGAAAAGTGCTGGGCCTTGCACCCTTCTTAAGGATCACTGCACATCAGAGAACTGCAAGCAGGAGCCACTGATGGAGAAGCTCGTGCAATATATGTGTGTTTGTGTCACATCAACAGCGGAAGGTCACATTTAATTTTCCCCCAGAAGAGCACCCTCTGAGTTGACACATGGAGATAAAGATACTACTCATTATAGCAGTTGTGATTTTTCTATCCAAATAGCTTGTGTGGGAAGGAGACCAGCCTCCAGTCCCTTGAGTACAAACCAATCTATAAGGCAGCCCCTCAGCTTGCTGAGCCAGCTCCTTTTTGCTGTCTAATTTCAGATAAGAGTTAAACATAAATAATAATAACAATACCAAAAAGTCTGATTATCCCGCAAAAAAAGGTTTAAGTGCTGCATATAAACTTACGGGGAAAAAATAACTGTAAAAACACAAAGAGAAAAAAAGAAAAAAAAACCCAAACCAAAACCAGATAAAACTCCCAAACTAAGTATTTAGTTCCCTGGTACTAAAGTATCCAGAATTCAGTTCTCTTTACATCTAAATTAAAGGTGCAAAATGCAAACCAGGGCATTTTGAAAATATGTGGGATGATGTTGATTTTTAGTTCTGTTCTGTATTTCTATTTGAAGGACAGATCCTGAAGTGGCAGATCCTTGATTACTTTCTGAAAGAAATTATGTATTTTTATACCATTTGAGGATCACATCTCATTAGAAATCTCCTGATTTTCCTAAATGAGTCGTGCAGTTGTCTCATGGTTTGTCATTAGGACATCCCCAATGTCTGCTCATTAAGGGCACTTTCCCTTTGTCTGCAGGCTTGGCGATAAATAATTACCTATCAGATTCCCAGCATGCATTCTGGAAGGGTTTTGAAAGGGGAATATAGGTAGGAAGAAGAGAAGAGGGAGTAATTAAATGGGATTATTGTGGAAAAGATAGCAGATAGAGAAAAATAGGCAAGAGAACCAAAGAAAAGAAGCTAGGAGAGATGCTTCCATAATCAGGGAACAAATTAGGAGAACTCCAGGATGGGAATAATATCTCCTTTATAAGCAGCAGAATCTGGAGGAGAAGGGGTAAGAAGATGGAGAGTGAAAGAGAAGAGACAGACTCCTGGAGGCAGTGAGGAAAGCACTCACCACCCAGGGAAAGTGACCATAAAACAGCTGAGGTGAAAGATAGGGATCCAAAACCAGTGGGGATGAACTGAAGACTGCTCTTCTAAGAAAGTTGGTGTATACTTGCCTCTGTTCCCTTTCAAACTGAACTGTTTTCACTTGTTTGCTTGTTTTATTTTTAAATGGTTTTTCAAGGTACGGTTTTATTTGAGTTATATGTAAATTGTGCTTGTGATAGCAATCACCTGCTTTGAACTTGCACATCTACTATGAATAGTTCTGTGTCTACTTTATTTTTCTATATACACATATGAAAAATAATGTTTTAAATTATAAATACAATAGATTTGTACTTAGAAAACTTCAGGAAATGAAAACTCAATAATACAGAATAATTCTGCTATAATCTGTTCTCTGTAGTCTGATATCCCATGGTCTGGGATTGACAATCATGTTCACGGCATGTGTGATTAAACAAGAAGCAGTGAAGCCTGGAAAATGAAGAAAACCAAAGGACGAAAGATTTAATCAGTATGTGTGTGCATGTATGTGTCTGTGAGAGTCCACAGCAAAAGGGAGAGAAGGATTTTTCTTAATGTGTCTTAAAGTGTTTTCTCTTGAAAACACAAGGACTGAGGAGGAGAACATTAGTTCAAGAGATAAGAAGATTGGAAAGTGAGAAGGATCAAATCAACACCACCTTCAGTTTACCTCTGGAGATCATGGAGAGAAGAGATGTTTGTCTAAAGGACAGAAATCATATTATTAAGCATGGAGAAAAAAACAGCAGAAAATAATGTTTATGGCTTTTCATTTTCCAAGATAAAGCAAATATATGTTGTCTTCCCTTTGCAAAAGAGCAGTTGAAAGGTATTATCTCCATTTTAATAGTTTATGGTAGTAATTCCTTGATTCTGAACTTGTAACATTCAGGAAGAAAACAAGTATAGTGAGTCCAAGAAGGGGGAGAACACACTTTTTCATTGTAACTAATATCCTGCTGTTGCTTACATATGGTCCATGTTGTGTGAATGGACAAAGGTACTCAACCTTGAAATCAGTATGCAAACATAGCCTTAATTAGGTGGTTGGAAGGTCCAATTTGCGTGGCACCTTTTTTTTTCCTGATTGAACTTCCCTATAAAGTGAAGGGATAATACTAATTGTGTCATGTATTTAAGCTCCATAAATAAATTTTGCCTCTCGTTTTTACCCAGAAAGCAAATAGCGGAACCCAAAGCATAAAGGATGGGTGTCTCCAGTGGGTTACTTTTTAATGGTTATAATGGCTTATTTCTGTGAAAGAAAAGAAGGAATCCTTATTGGTACATGCTGCCCATAGAATACCTGAAGTCCTTGTCTGTTGCTCCTGATTAGCTCTCATCACAGGAGGAACTCCATAAGGAATGATGCTAAAAGCCCAGGGGTAGGGACTGGGGCAGGGGGGAATACCTGACAGTGTCACCAGCCTACTTGAAAGAAAAATGTATCATCTTCATGTCTGCAGGGGACAGATGGGATTTAACTGTGTCTGATTTGTGTGCACCTCATGTTTATCATAAATCCTAATTCTTCCCTTCCTCACTGAGCTCTGCTAACCCCAGAGACACTTACGTATGTTTAAGAGTCTCATTGTAGCTCTTTTTCTCATCTTTCTTTCCAAGCTCTGTATCCAAACGCATGGGGAGGACACCCATAATTTATTTCTTTTCTCTTCTCTCTCTCATTGCATGTTAAAAATGAGGGCTAAGGAAAGAACTTGAGAAGGAGGGAAAAAGGAATATATTCCTTCAATTAAATCCATGGCAAAAATGAAATCACACATACATGTGTGATTCATTCAGGCATATTTTTGCTCTGTCTGGATCCCCCTGTTTTCTTATTTATGGGCAGAAAAGTTATTCCTTACAGTTCTCAGTACTTTTCAAACTGTAAATAGTGCTTTTCTTTGTTAGCTGGTGTATCTTCTATAAAGCCTGTTGTTTGACTCACTTTGGTAAAATGAAAAAAACAACTCAGAATGTCCTTTTTTTAGGGACAAGGATAGTTTTTTCAAACTTTGTACCATGCTCTTATCTTGTGTTTTTTGCACAACAAAGGACAGAGTACACAGAGTTTTACCCGCTACTCTTTAAAAAACAATAAATGCTAATAAGATGAAATAAATTACATAGCAAAATATTAGGAACAAAATAATAATAATAATAATATGGATACAAGATTTTTTAAAAATTAATAATAAAATAGAAGAGCAAAAGTTAAGTCTTTCACCCATTGACTTCAGACTTTGAGCAACCTACTAGTCTGATTCTGTCCTTTGCAGAACATCTTCTCTGCAGCACAGTTATGTAAAATAAATTATTTGACTAAAGAATTTGAGGTCACCAGTGAAAAAAGCACCATATCAATGTGTCATATTGTGAGACAGGAGAATAATCACGAATAGCTACAATAGCTAAACTAAATCAGTTGGGAAAAATAATACCTTGGGCAGCTAGACCAGCAAAAAAAAAAAAAAAAGCTCCAATGACTTGGTGTGTCTTTCATCTTGAGTGATGGAAATCTATAAAGACAAAATGAAATATAAAACACTCACCCCATGGCTTCTTTTGTTTGGAGAACAATGACTTTTGTGTTTAATTAAAGGCAGAGGCCTGGAAATTTTGTACTGTGTTTTCATGGGCATGGAGTTTTTTGCCTTTAGTATACCTCCTTCTGCTTAATGATTTATTCTTTAAAAATATTGCAAAAAGTGCTTTTTTCAGTTCTGCTTTTAAATAGTCACTAAAAATTGCTAATATTTCTTCCCTTCTAATCACATGTATTACAAGGCAAAGCCTGAAAGAAGATTGAAACATGATATAAAATATGCTAATTTGATAATGAACAGCAATGCACAGTATGTCTTCTGTGCATTTTTCTCATATAATTCCTCTTGATCCCTTGGAATATCAAGTGCCAAATGAAGCAGCTGAGTTAATTTTAATTCCCCTCTCTCCTTTTCTTGTGACTTTTTTTTTTTTTTTTTGTCTTCTCAGAAATTTTAGCCATAGCTGGTTTTGATTCTGTAACAGCAAATGTTTCCTAGTGTCAGGTGTGGATCAGAGCAGCAGTAGTGGCTGCACACACTGTCCAGCCCATCACAAGAAATTTTGGGCCCTGGAGCTTTCAGTGGTGTTTGAGCAAATCATGTAGACTATGTACCCCAGGAGGCAACACTTCCACTTTATTCAACTTCACAAGTATAAGATGAAGGTGGCTGTCAAATGGAGTACTGAAATTCAGTGTCTCCAGCAAATCACCCCTGTACCTCTCAGAAGCAGAGAATACTCTGTCCTGCTTTTTCTGTCGCTATCTGGCTTCCGGCAATCTGTCAGCCCTATCCACATTTGGGCAAAATTTGGAGTCTGTAGAATAGTTAAAACTCTATAGTAACCAGCTGCAATGAAGTGTAAGCAGAGGCAATCACAGGAAACTTTTTTCTCTGCTGCATTTAAGACTCTATGTTCCTTTCCAGGTTACTTGGATCCCTAGAAATGACTAGCATAGAAGAGTCTCCAAAAAAAAGCAGATGGCCTCAAGGCTCTATCTTGTGGAGAGATCTTGAAATAAAAGGCATCAAAAATAAAGTGGATATAAGCCTTAGTGTGGCAAGTTCTTCAGAGGGCATCTTCTGTCTTAGTGTGAGAGCTACTTGATCATTGCACAAATATCACCTGATGCCTCCAGTCTCTGACCTCTTGTCCCTGAGTACACAGTGGCAATTACTTCTACCACCACTTGGGAGTATGACCTTAAATTCAGTGGAAAAGCATGTTTCTTAGACCAGACTCTTCATCACATCATCCTGCAAAGCCACATACATAAAGTCTTACAGACTGGTGGTAGGAATGTGAATGCCACACTGTATTTCCCTGTAATCCCATGTGCTCATAATACATTACTGGGAGTTTGTCAGTGAATGTGTGGGAAGTTTTCAGCATGTATAATAGTATAACAGGCACTCTTATTTTCTCTGGGAAAATACTTGATTTCATTGAAGACTACACAAAATTTAGAATTACTTGGAAAGGCAATAAGTTTTTTACTTTTAGAATTACAGAAGTATGACACTGTAATTCTTCATCCAAGAATATGCCTCAAAATCATCATCAGGGCATTGCGGATCTTGGAAGGATCAAATCAGCTGCACAGAACTCAGGCATGTGAACTGAAGGATGTTTTATTCAAGCCTGTCAATGAATTCCTTTAAAAGAGCACTAGCTCTCTCTGTGAGAGCAATCTTTCTAATACATGCATTGTAACTGACAAAGGGCAAATAAAAGAAGGGCCAAGATGGAAAAGGATGCAGGGTGAGGTCTGAGGAGCTGACAGCAAAGAATGGGAAGTACCATCTTTTGCTCCCAGTTGTACTTCTTAGTTGTGTAACAAAGCAACTGTAATGCAAAGTCTTGCAAAACAGGCTTGGCATCAAATGTAATAACTGAGTTTCCGTTCCAAGGAATAAAACTTCAGAACATCTCTAAACCACTGAACACACATAAGAGTAAATGCAAAAGAAAGTATCATAGCAATACTATTTTGTACAGTTGCTACCATTTGGTGATGTATATGAGCTGTATTTTCTTTCTAAATGTCAAACATACTACAATTTATAAAAATCTTGGGCTCAGCAGTATCAGACCAAAGCTTCCTTTACCCTCAGGAATGCCTACAAATGTTTCCCAAGAAGCAGCAAAACTTGATGAGGAGTCAAGAGCAAACACTGAAAAAGCAAACAGAACATGCCCCAGTGCAAAATGAACAACAATTTTTGTCTGTTACCAAAACAAGTTTAGTTACCTCTAGTAACTATGGTATCTACTAAAGCAAGTACCAGCCAAACTTTGTTACAACCCATCCAAATATTTCAACTTCATATTCTGGTTCAGCTGTCAGCTTCTCCTATTATCCACTTCACATAGAAAGAAGACTAATGATAGGCCTGAAGACACAAGAGCCAATGCACATCCATGTAGTACATATATGCTCTTGATGATAAGAAGGACAACAGCAAAAAGGCTTCATCTGCATAAGCTATTCCCATTAAAACAGACGTGTAAAGTATGCTAGCTTGGGTCAAAACCAAATATAAACCAAAATTATTTGTGTAGGATAGAGAGGAAATCACTGAGTGACAGTCTGCAAAAGCTATCCTTGCATGGTTATTCAAAAGGTAGAAGCAAAGGGAAAACATGGTCTGACCTGGCCCTTTTCACCTTACTTTATTCTTTACCCTAGAAAGATGAAATTCACTGAATATGATTCTGACTATAGTCTGACATCCTTCCCCATAGCTTGTTTCTTTTTTGCATCTTTTCCAAAGTTTCTTTTCCAAAGTTTCATTTAAAATGCCAAATATTTTGGCCTGTGTCTAGATTGCCCTACATTTCAGTAACTACAGCTTTTCACTCTGCTTTTTAGCTCTTACATCTCCCAGATCGCTTTATCTAAAATGTTTCTGCTGAGTTTTCCTATAATTAGAGGATCATGTAAGTTGGAAGGGACCTCAGAAAGTCTCCAGCCCATGCTCCTCCTCACAGCTGGGTCAACATTGAACTGAGAACAGATTATTTAAGGATTCCTCCAGTTGGGCCTACAAAATCTCAAAGGATGGAGCTCCCACAATTTATTTGGGCTTAAATATCTCATACTGGATTTTTTTCTCCTTTAGTCCAGATGGATCCTACCCTGTCATGCATCACAACTTGGCTCTGTCTTCTTAAAAAACTTGCTCAGAAGTGCTGTAAGGCAGCTATGAAATCCCTGCTGAGTATCCGGGCTGAACAAACCCAGCTCTCTCAGCCTTTCCTTGTATATCATGAGTTCCAACCTCCTCCAACATCCTGATCACCTTGGTGGGCTGTCTTGGACTCCCTGAAGTTTGTCAACAGCCTTCTTTTGTTGGGGGCCCAGCTGGATGCAGTATTCCAGATGTAGCTGGAGCACCAAAAAATGGGAAAAAAGTACTTCTCCTGAAATATTAATTTTCCCCTTTATTTCAAAAACTTTTTTTCCCCTGGCTTCAAATATCTGGTTGGTTTTTGTTGGAGCTGAACAAACCCTTTTTTTGTTTCGTTGGTTTTATTTTGGTTTGGTTTGTTTTTTTGTTTTGGGGTGGGGTTTTTTGTGTTTGTTGTTTTTTTGTGGTTTTTTGGAGGTTTTTTGTTTGTTTTTTTTTGTTGTTTGTTTTTTTGTTTTTTGTTTTTTTAGAAAATTGCTCCCCAAACAATACAGTGGCCATTTGCCCTACAATGCACGATTGCTACTATTTATTTTATTTCCTTTTTGCATTTATTTTCTTTGATTTCTCTTGCCATTATTTTTCTTCCCTTTTGGATTTTGCATTTTCTTCCACTCTTTGCAGAGATTTTCCTTTGGGTTTTGGGTGTAATAGTATTAGTATTATGATGTTTCCAGGGGTTTTCTGTATCAATCTTTATACCTCTAAAATAGCCAACTTTGGAGTAGTTACAGGAACTGTTCAGCGTGAACCATCCTCCGCCTTCCAACAATCCTGTTTATTTCTGAGTATTTACCCTCTAAGTTTAAATATCCTCAGCATTCTACAACAAGCAGCATCCAACTCATAACATTTTTAATATGCTGAGAATATAAACTTGTATTTTCCTCTTCAGATCCCTGGATCTCAAATAGTACCTTGTGGAGTGTCATGTGGAGCTGACTATGGAAAATGTCATGTTTCTTGATGAAAGCAGGAGGCTGTCCAGTTAAGAAGAGAGAATTCCAGCTCTCTACTCAGCAGAAGGCTTGGGGACTGCAGCTCCTAAGCAGACATGAGGGTTTGAAGTACTATGATTTCTCCCCACCAACACACTGTTGAATTAGGCAGGAAAGTAATTAGACCTAGCATGCTTTAATTAATTTTTCCAATTTTTAATTTTTTTAAACTTCAGGGGTGCTGGCAACCAGTGTAATAAAAGGAAGTATCTTTTCCAGCAACAGATCTTCTTCCATGTGTCCCCACATGGTAAACAGATGAGGAGGTAACCAAATACTTGCTGGGATACTGGTGATTATTTTGTTCTTAGATAAATTAAACACATAATATATTTCCAAAGCTAAGATTAATGTGATTGTGAATGGCCTCAGGGTCAGAAGAACATCCCAGTAAACAAGATTCTTCCATCTATTATCGTCTTTATAGATACATTTTTAGAACTGCAGCTCCCTAGTGAATGGGACATCTGCAGGTAAGAGATGCTTTCAGTGGTACAACTGAGTTTTGACCTCTGTATTCCATGATTTGTTTGATCTCAGCACAACAGAAGCGAGTGGGAACACATTGGGCAGCAAAATGGCGAAACAAAATGGCAAAATCAAAAAATGAATTTTGATTTATGTCTTCCAAACTTTACTTTTGTGCATCAGGTTTGAGAGAAGGAGGCTGAAGACCTTTGCAGTAGCTACCAGTGGTCATGAAATCATGGTCAATATCTATTATTATTATGCTGAATCTAAGATTGTTAATTTCCTTTGGGTGTAATGAATGACAGAGCCCAGAAGGAGTCTGTTTATCCATTCATTATTCTATCACCATATGTTCTCAAATTCCCTGTCTCTTTCTTTCCCATTTGGAAAACAACGATAAAAACCTTGCCAGTTCTTGAGATCTGCAGCTGAAAATCTCTGAATATTGGTTTGATTTTGCCTATCACATCCTGCTGCCAAGGGAATGATCTAAGAAGAGAGGCAGCACCTTTGCATATGCTCTGAACATATTTTGCTTGAAAAGATTCCCAGTTACTGGTAGTTCATCCCTCTGCCATTTTGTCTCATCTTCCACCATCTTGTCTCACAAAAGGCAGTATCAGGAAAGAGAGCACTGGAGGAGAGAAATGTAGACAGGGAAAGCAAAAAGGTTAATTAACAAGTTAGAAAAGCGAGTGGATGTTTTTGTTGCCTTTTCTCTTTCAAAGTAGGGCACCTGTTGAGCTGTGAAGCTTAACAAGGAGCAAGCAGGGGAAAAAAAACAACAGCTCTGTTCCTTTGTACTGGTTCTTTCAGTATTCTGCTTGAAATTCGAGTGGCTGCTGGAAAGAAGCACTTCACTCTGTTCTTCCCTCTTTCTTTGTGCCCCTGTTTGTCATCATCAGGGGAAGGGAGAATAAAGACTGAAAAAAAGAATGAAGAGCAATTGGAGATCACAGGGATGAAACCCTCAGACTGCACCTGCAAGACCAGATTGTGAACACTGGTTTCATCTTCCTCACCAGTTTGGGATAACAAAACACATACTCAGAGACGGAGTATGGTTATGCCCCTGCAAACCCTTTAAGTTTCTGGTATTTCCTAGCTTAAAAACTGGTTCTTCCCCTTCCTTCCTGCAGTTTCAGCACCTTTGCTTCTAGGTAACCAAAATAGCTGCCAACATGCCTGTATTTTACTTTTCCTGAAAAAAAATCGCCTGTGTAGAACTTCCTGATATATCCTTAAGAAAGGAGCTTGGCAGGGATTAGAAAAAAAATGAGAGAAAGAAATGAAAAAAAATTGGTGGAGACATTCTGGAAAAATGTTTTGTATAACTGTTTATTGATAGCAAGGGCAATAAACACCTTGAGACTCGGGAACATGTGGGAACAGAGGCTGTGCATTCATTTCTCCCCCTCCCCCCTGTTCAGCCTCTCATATATACATTTTCAATTTTTCCTATGGCTACAGGAGGATAACAAACAGCTGAATTTTCAGGATCTGAACATAGTGCTTCTTCCTTGCAGAAGCCATAGAAATTCTTTTTCACCTCCATTGTATTTTATTAGGGAAAGAGACTCAGTCATTACCAATATTAATGCCACACAAAAGCCTCTGGGAACCTGTGAAGTAAAGAAATACAAGATCCCCCCCAAAAGCAGGTCAATGCCAGCACAAATTATGTTTTTTGCAAAGGCTTCAGGAAGAAAGAAAGATCCTCCTAACAAAAATGGTATTCATTTCATTCCTCTTCTGTAATTGCACTCTTTTTCTAGTTTGTCCCAAGCCTTTCAAACAGACAGGTTAGATAATGGTTCAGATTGTTACAAAATTGTCTGTTTTCTTTGCAAACTGTTTCACCCACCTGTTTTTCCAAAGTTTTAGCTCTACTGAGTTACTGACAAAACATCAAACTCAACCCCAATTCTTCTGTAAACTTGGAGTGTGTGAGTAGTGAATTATTTGGCACACTTCTATTTTCAAGCTGTCCCACTCATGAAGCAGCTGATCATCATTTATTCTCTGATTAATAGTGGCCTATTGGGAAGATTGTGTCATGTGCTGCATTTAAAATCATAGAATCATTTCGGTTGGAAATGACCTCTAAGATCATCCAGTCTGACAATTAACACTAAATGAGTCATCCCACCACTAAACCTAAGCACCACATCTACATGACCTTTAAACCTTTCCAAGGCTGATGAATCAACCACTTCCCTGGGCAGCCTGTGCCGGTATATTAGTATTTAGCTCTGCTCCATTAAAACAAACACACAAACCCTAACAAAACCACTTAGCCCCGCTCTTTGTAAATACTCTGTGTCAGATTCCTGTTGGAATGCAGTCTGTAGTAGAGAGGGGCTGTATGGCAAAGGCCCTTGAATTGAGTGTTTAAAGACAGAACTATGAGAATCAAGGGCCCTCTTATCTCTCCCCACAGGTTTTACATCACTGAAATTTCACTGGTTTCAGTGAAATGGTTCATGATTTATGTCACTTAATTGAGAAAAGGATGAGGCCAGTAATTTCTAGTTCTGCACGAGGGTAGAGGCTTCAACAAAGTGTCATGAATAGTAAAACAAGGTATAGATAGGTACTTCTAAATGGATAATATATGGGCAGATACCATTATGCTTCCTTGTAACTAAGAAAAGCCTGATAGTTCTGGTAAAATATGCAAATAGCCATTTCCCTCTGAGAAAAGCTTAGTTAAGAGAAATGATCCCTCTCAGCTCTTTGGTCAGCTCATCTGGTAGCCCCTGAATTTCTTGTGATAAGGACATGATTCAGAGAGACACACCTGCCAGTGCTTTTCAGCAGTAATTTCGGCAGAATTACTAAGTAGCGCAACTGCTTTGCTGGCTGGAGCAAGATAAATCAAACCATCAGGTGAGGGATTCTGCTAAATCTAAATGTTCAGGATTGCATAAGATTTTCAGGAGATTAAAAAAAAAAAAAAAAAGATATTGCTGCATCTCAGTTTCAGTTTGAATCTGGATGTAGCCTTGCATTTAGTGGAGTTAATTTCTAGTTTTCTTTGGTGTTAACATGAGGACAGAAAATCTTACTGACTGTGTCCCATGTAGCCCAATCTTAAACCATAGACATAATGGCAATAAAAGATGTTTAGTGGGATGGTGTGAGTGAAGCAACTATATTAGTCTCAAGCTTGCTGATATCGGTATATGGCCTAGATAGTATGTTATACTGAATCCAAAAGTATAAGAGCAGTCCTCAGTCCTTGAAAAAGGCTTAAAACTTCCACATGATTAAAGTATTATTTCTACTTTAAAGAAGATGCATATGGACTAAGTGATTTGTCCAGCAGAGAGGGACACAATCCAGGTGACCACCTCCATATTCCTGTTCTTTTAACTATAAGAAGACAACATACATTGCAATTAGATTAAATGATATGCAAAAGAGACCCCTTCACAATGTCCTTCAGCCACACTAGCTTCTTTATGCTGCCATGCCAAACTGGGGCTTGCTTATTTCACAGTCACCAAAAAAAAAAAAAAAAAAAAAAAAAAAAAAAAAAAA
>VXBB01002178.1:695783-733923 GCA_013399915.1 Illadopsis cleaveri | reverse complement strand
AAAAAAAAAAAAAAAGGACTGGCACAGCTTCAATATTCAAAATAAATCATGAGCTTCTGTCACGTGGAAACAAAAAACTAATGATGCAATGAAAGGCTACATTTCCATAACTCTTACTTGCATCTACATATTTCCCATTTGAAAGTCAATGGGAGTGTGGCTAAGTGCTATGTGACTCCAGAAACACAAAGGCAGCCTGCCTCTCCCTTGGCAGCCACAGATCTGTCCTCCCGCTGAGGAATCACCTATGTGATTTGCATCTGATTTCCTTGCTAACCTGCAAGAGAACTCGAGCCAAACACGAGGAGATGCACCAACAGGACCTGAATATTTAGCAGCCTGAGGAGGAGGAGTAATTGATTCCCGTTTTGGGCATGCTGGTGTAGCTCCTTTTTGCACAGTCAGGAGGGAAATGGAGTTGAGTTAAGCTAATATATTCGTCAGCTGTTGGCTTCTTCAGAGGAGACTTTTAACCCTGTAAATATCTTAGAATCTTATAATCACAAAATGTTTAGGTTGGAAAAAAACCTCTAAGACCATCAAGCCCACCAATTAACCTGACACTGACGAGTCCACCACTAAACCATGTCCTAAAATGCCACATCCACACATATTTTAAAAATCTCCAGAGATGGTGACTCCACCACTTCTCTGGGTAGCCTGTTCCAGTGCTTGACAACCCTTTTGAAAAAGAAATTTTGCCTAATAATTATAATTTAATTCTGAGGCACTTCAGGTCAACTCTTAACATATGGAAATCTATTTTCCATCTGCATCAGGCTGCCCAAAAGTACACCTCAACAGTGGGATGATATTCTCTAATGGTAGATGATTAGATAATAACATGGCTGCTTGAATGTTTTTCTAGTGCACATAGCTGGCTTGGTGCCACCAGAGTTCCTTCATCTTTGTAAGGCGTGAACAAGAAGATGACCAAATATTCAAAGTATATAAACACAAACTAATGTTAGAATTTGGTTTTACCCTCTGCAACATCATTTCAAGTAATGTCAAGCTGGTTCTTTGAAGGTGCACTCTCAATTTGTTTTTTTTTTAATTCATTAACGGAAAATCAGTTTCTAACTCTGCATGCTTTGTCTTGATTTTTTAGTACTATTTGATTAAGAAAAAAAGCAAAAGTGTTTAAAGCTTATTTCAGTTCTTTTGGAAGCTCTGTACAGCAAGGGAGAAATATATTAAATCCCTGCTGTTGCAGGGAAGTCTAACCAGTCACAGGCTTTCCCAGTCACTTGAGTTCTCTGCCAAGGACCAGACTCTAGTTTTATAGTCTATCTGGTTGCACCAGGAAAAAAAAGAAAAATAAGAATTACCAAGATTTGTGCAATGCACAGACAAAAAGCAAAACCATCTGGGTTTAGGGTTCTTTTTTTCAAGAATTAGGTCCATATAATCTCACTGTTATTGCATGAGTAATATGGCACTCAGGGACATGGTTTACTGGTGGACTCGGCAGTGCAAGGTTAATTGCTGGACTTCATGATCTTAGAAATCTTTTCCAACCTAAACGACTCCATGTTTCTCTTTCTCTTTTTGTCAATGCCCCTGCTACCCCTTCTCAGTCAAATAACAGTCCCACAGGTTGTTTGGTCCTGCAGTGAAGCTGACCCTCTGAACAATCTAAGCCAGGGGAGGTCAGGAAGAGCTCACCACTTGCAGGAGAGAAGTGTGGAATCTTAAGAGAGAGCTGAAAGTGTGACTCCAGCTGGAGTCTGCTCATTTCGAGACACACCAAGACTACAAGACACAGCCTCATAGAAAAGTATATGTCTGTAAATTTCTATTAAAATTAGCTTTACTGGTCTTAATGCTGCAGTGGACCTCATGGCATGACACACAGAAGCCATTGGGTTTGTTAAGGCTGTGGTTTTAATTTCTGTGAAACACAAACATCTGATTGCTTCCTAGGGTGTTCTGAGTGATGAGAAAATAATTTTTGGTAAATGTTTTGCGATCCCAGGAGTTATACAGATGGGAAACCTTATCATTCATAATGTAGGGCCCCCTGACACAGAAAACTCTTCTGCCATTCTTAATCCATTTGCTAATTCAGCACCATTATAATTTCAAGATCAACATGCATTTATAAAATAACTTGAGTGACAATCAGGACTGCTGCAGACCTTCAGGTTAACAATTAACAAACTATTAGCAATGTGGATTTAGTAATTTGTTTGTGGTTAGTGTTGGTTTTGTTGGGGATTTTTCTATGTTTTAATTCAGCAGATGTAAAACCAACAAGTATTTAGCCATGAAAAAGGGAATTTGAGGCTGCTTCTTGAAAATGTAACAGTGGCTGCAGGTCTTACTGACTGATTAAGCTCAGCTGCTGGAGGAGGCTGGATTATCATGTCACAGGGCTGCCTCTTCTAAGGCTCCTTGTAGGGCCACAAAAGATTAAAAGAAAGCTGAGGAGAGGGCAATTTCACTGCATTTAAACCAGTCTGCTTTATTCATTATTCAAGTGGCTGTGTTGTCCCTGAAATTTTCAAGTAGTGATTTCCTGGGGAAAAAAAACACATTCCTTCTAGCTTTTCTAGCTTATATTCCATTTTAACCTGCTATCCCTTTATTTCTCTTGATTTTAAAGCATAAATATATGCTTCCTTGTTTCTTTGGGAGTGAAGTACACCTTGCTCTGAAACACTCCTTTAGTACATTTACAAGTAATCAGATTTACCCTTAATGCTTCTACTGCTAAAAGAGTCCCTGTCCAGGGCAGGGAGTTTGGAAAGAGATGATCTTTAAGGTCCCTTCCAACCTGAACTATTCTGTGATTCTGATTTCATTAATTTTATTTTATCATTGAAGCTTGCTGCTTGAACAAGGGATGTTAAACAATCAAGAAAGCTTGCCTTGAGGAGCAGGAGATCTGTCTTCTGATCCAGGGACAATATAAATTGCAACCTTGGGATCTGGGTTGCATAGGTTAGTGGCCTTTATGGCAAGAAATTCATTATTAATTAAAGTGCTATTGTCAGTGAAGGTCCTGTTCTACACTCAGATCCTGCCATGAGACAGGAGACTACCCAGCACCAGTGAGAAATATGTTGGGGATTTGGTTCCCTTTTGCACAGATGGGGTTCTGTAAGATTTTTCATTGCATTAACAGCACTCACATAAGAGTTTGGCAGCAAAGGGAGGGCTTTGCCTTTTCGTGGTGTATTCAGAGCACCAGAGAATTCATCTTTCTGATTATTACACCATCAAAATATCCTCCTGAGGCTCTAGGGAGAAGGTTCACAGTGAACTACAGGCATGTCTCCCTCTCACACTTGCTTTGAGCTCTGACAGCTCATTTCACTTCTCCCTGAACTGGCAGCAGGTAGTGAGAAGTGGCTGACTTCCCCTATCACCTTTTTCTTTGATGAATTCCTTTCAGCCTTGAAAGACATCACCTTTGGGTGAAATGACTAGTAAAAGCATGGAATTATATTTCCATGCTCAGCCTTCATTAGAGTCCAGAAGCTCATCTGTGCATTTAATGAAATTGAATCTCAGCTTAAAATTTATAAGCAAAAAGAAATTGTTGGAGGAAAAGCTACAGGAACACCATTTATTCAGAAACCCATTACACTCTATAGACTTTATATAAAGAAAAGGCAAAGGTTGGCTGCCATGTGGATTTGAGTTCCATGGAGGTGGAGGTGTTTGTAGAAGACTTGAGAGGGGAGGCTCTCCATGAGCCCTGATGCCTTCACATCCTCTCTATAGAGGGAAAACTGGGAGAGCAGAAATCCTGAGCGCAGCTGGGCACTGCAAACTCATAGCATTTCCAAAGTGGGTGGTGTCTCATCCTGCTCAAAGTCAGCACTAACACACCCAGATCACTGCCAAAATCTCAAGAAAAAATAGTTAGATAATGGGAAAGCACAGCCTGAGGTCTGTAAGGACTGGAGACTTTCAGAAAGCTTCAGTTGTGCTGTTGGGCCCACTTCAGAAATAATGCATAGGCACACGATTAAATGTGTGCTGCATCCCATGGATATCCTTAACACCTTAAAGATGCCCCAATATCAAGAGATTTCCTTTGAAATCAGGATGACTATTTCTTTCTTGCCAAATCAGGACTCAGGAAATTTTCTTGTATGCAAGTCTAAAACATCAAGGACAAATGCCAGCAGTTGCATTTTCTTGTTGGAAGTCAGACATTTAAGGGAGAATATTTACTAAAGAAAACCAAAATATTAAATAGTGCTTCATAGACTTGCCTTGATTTGTGTCACTTATGCATTTTCTGGTTTTTCAAATCCTAGGAAACACTTGGTGGTGCTTATACCTCTCCTGTCCTCAGGCTGCAGGTCTAATGAGGGAGGTTTTATTTATATCCCCCACTGTTCTTATATATACAACCTGACATAGTAGAAATTATAACTTTGTCTATGGTAATGCTTTATTTAAGACTTGATTATGGGAAGCATTTTTTAAAATTCAGAATATTCCTATCTTTCCACCGATAACTGCAGGGTGTCATCATCAATTTCTTTAGGCAGTCCAGGAACCATGTATTTAAGGAGTAGCACAATTTACCTTAGGAATATGTCTTCAACCCATGATCTCAACAGAGGTTTTCTCAAGCTCATGAGATGGCTCCCAGACTATGAAATGAACAGGGAAAATATTGCAGACATTTGTTGTTTTATTTTCTATTTTATTTTTTTATTTATTTATACAATAGATGATGTGTATCACATACTATATATGGCATATTAGATGTTATATATTCTATTCTGAACATGCACGCAGATAGGCCGTTATTTCAGCTGTTTTTACAGGAGCACAGCCAACCAAAATTACACTGCAAGCAAGAATTTTTCAAATCTAATTGTAAAAATGGCAGTTTAAACATTTACTTTCTTTGATATTGAGTGAACTTGGAAAAGAAAGATTAAATAAATAAAAAAACAATTAAAGAACCTTTTTTTTCCTTCACAGTCAACTTATTTTTCAGATTTCTAGAAGTGAGAAACCTGGCTTTCTTATATTCCAGACAAGGCTGCTTAAATAACATCTGTGTATATTTTCATGGGAACTTTTGTTCTTTTCCTATTTGAATAATTTACTAATATTACTAAATATGTCAACAGAGGTTTATTGAAATTGAAATTTTCCATTTAGCAGCCCTTCAGAGCAGGGTAGAACTACACAGAACAGACTGTGTCTAACAACATCTCCTCTTTTCTATTTCCCATTTCACAGGGCGCCATGTTACAGGAAATTGAAATGAAATTTTATTATGTATAATTTCTTTCACTGTAGGCATGTTGTGAGATACAAGCAGAAATATGTTCTTTGCTATCTTATTCCCCAGATCTTGTTTACAAGATGGAAACAAAATAATTACGTGATGAGTCTATCCGTAATCTTTGAAGGGAGAAAATAGAAAAGGTATAAAACCTCTCAGCAATTCTGTGGTTTGGAAAAAAACCCAGCAATAATCACACACAAACAACGCTAAAGCTGAATTCCTTTTAAATCTTTAAAGACATCCTGAGCAACGTTTCAGACTACAGCCAGAAATGCTGCAGACCAAATCTTCATTGGGCTCGTCTTCATAAAAGTTGAGATTGAATACAATTCCCTGAGATGCTCTGGAGACAAGGGCAAAGCAATTCAACAGCAGCACATACATTTTTAGAAGCTTTTTACAGCTCTGGCCATTCTGACCTCTGCAATGGTCTTGCTGTTGTTTAGGATAGAGGAGGTTTCTTTTTCATTTTTTCCTGCCTCACATAGTTGTTTACACGACATGCTGTTTTCCTCTGTGCTGAATCATCTTGTTCAAAAGGATTTCCTTTACCCTGCAGAAACTGGGGAGCTGTGAAGGAAAAAGCCCTGACAAAATCCAGTGCAGCCACTCTCAGGTCAATTAAGTGGGTACCATCAGCTCACACAGCGCAGACGGGTCCACACCATTCTTTTGAGGACACAGAAATACTTGCTGCGATTATTTTCCAGAGGTTTTGCAGGTCAGATTCCAATCGATGCCAGAATCTCCAAGACAAACTCCTTTGAGCATGGATCATGGATGACTGTTCCCAACATCGTCCTGTTCTCAACATTTTGTGACCTAATGGAGAAAAATGGCACAGGGGTTAAATGACCTGGCAGGGGCTCTACTGGACATCAGTGGCAGACCACGAAATAAATCCTGCAGCTCCAGCCACAGGCTGCTCAGCACCTTTCCTGCTACCTTTGGTGATGGTAACTGTAAGGGGGATGATAATTGTTCATAGCCCAGCTCATCTTAAAACTTCCAGCTGCACATTGTGGCCTGAGACTTGCCATAAGCACTCTGCCTTGCTTGACTTATCTTTACCACTTAAGGATAAACATCTAACAGTAGGTGCAAGCGCCTGGAGGCAGGAACCTGTTGATTTGTGTGGTTAGACTTTAAAGTAGCCTGCATACTTTGGGGTACCGTAGCTGAGGCTTTGAAAGATGCCTGTGGCAATTAGTCATCCAGATGCCATTGAAAGTCAATGAGAACTGGGTGAAATTCAGAGAATGGGTGAGCAGCCAAATGCTACCATATGGTCATAAGGTTTTCCTCAGTCTAGCACAGCGATCAGTATAAAATGGCAGGGAAGTGAGGCTTCAGACTGTGAATAGCAATTGAGATAAGCATAATAAGTACAAAAGCAAGGGCCTTGCTGCCTTGCTCTAACTGAGGTAGCAGACACTATGACATTAGCAGGGTAATTCACTCTTGATAGTTGTGAGCTAACCATACACTAGAGCACAGGAATTTCCTGCATTATTTTTTTCCCTTGCTTTTGTGACAGTAAAAAGAAAGACCAAGGTGACCATATAAGAACATGGATTGCACTTCATCTTCCCTCTTCTTGGGATCAAGAAAAAAATCAAAGCAGAACTAGTTTTTCTCAGTCTCTCTTTTCTCCTTGGTTGCATAATTGACCTCCCATTCAGATGATCCTAGCATTAATTCTATTATACAAAAAAAAGCAAGGAAGATGACAGTATATGAAATGTTCAAGGCCAGGTGGGATGAGACAATCTGATCTAGTGGGTGGCATTCGTGCCAACAGCAGCAGTGTTGGAACTGAATGATCTTTAAGATATTTTCCAACCCAAGCCTTTTTATGATTCTATAGGGGGGAAAAAAAAAGGTAACTTGTGTAATTTCCATGCATATAAAACATAATTCTTCCTGCCCTGTTTATTTAGGAAGCGCTTTGGAAAAACCTGGATGGGTTTAAGATGAAGAGGGACTGCAGGAGATCCTCTCCTTGCACATATGTCCCACAGCAGGGGAAGGATGCTTCAGAGCTTCATAAACACCTTGGTTTTGTCTTGCACTGTTCCTATGAGGAGTCGCATCATGGCTTGTAAAAGCGACGCCACTGGAATTGTGTTGTGCAAGAACAAGAGAAAACTGAAACGCAACCCCAAGCTTTAACTGCGTATGTCTGACAGCATCTTATTAAACTCAGAGCAGTCAGAAAAGTGAGAGCAAGCACAGGGATGAAAAAGAGGTTGTTTCTCACAGCATGAAGGAAAAATGTTTTCTACTTAGTGAAAGGAAACAAGGCAGGAAAAACAATTCCTGGGCTGGGAAAAGTTCTTTTTTGTGCAACTCCAGTTTGGGATGTCAATTATTAATGTGGTCCCTACAATTTAAATCTCCATCAAGCTCATCAGCCTAAATATTTGCACATGCCAGTTTGTTCAACTGAGGCCCCTTTATCTGTCATATTCCTGTGAATCGTGTTTTTTGTCAGCTCATTCTTTGGGATAGCTTGCCTCCTTTTAGGATTTGTTATTAAAAGATAATATTGACTTAGTTTCCTTTACACTGAGCAACAACCTTTTCTCCTAAAGCCTGCCTTGGCTTGTGCCTGTGTGTGTGTGTGTCTGTATGTGAGACAAGCTGCTCTGAAAGACTTCTTTCCTGCTGCTCTTAATGACAGGAATAATTAACATCATCTTCTCAGGAATACTCGAACTCCTGTGTCCCACTGGCATGTCCTGTCTGCCAAGATTTCAGCCTAGACTGAGAGTCTGCATGAGCTTTGGGACCTCAATTTGCTTGTATTTCATCTTCCTCGCACCAGGTTCTGCTAGATGCCAACGAGGGTAACAGGACCCTCAGTTCTAAACCTCATTGCACCATGGACCCTCAGCAGAGTAAACACCATGAATCCTCATGAATCCAGAAGCCTCTGCCTGCAAGGGTCTGCCTCTGTATCTACCTGTTCCCAGAAGCCACATGTCTGGGGATTGCTTTGCCTACCTCTTCTTGATTGCACTCAGCTTTCGTCCTGAAAAATCCCTCCCTCGCTGCCAGAATTGCTGCTGGCTGCTCACCGCCCTCCACAGATCCAACGCTGAGTGTTGCTGCTTTGAATTGTACAAGGAAGCTGTACAAGGGCAGAACCCCAAGAACCGAGCAGCAGGAACTTTCCCTGCCCTTCTGCCATCATCTGCATACCCAGGGCTGGGCAGTCAGAGAAGGTCATGCCTTAGCAGAGGAGCAGCCGTGTCTGCTGCTGCTGCCTGTACTGAGCTCCCACCCTTCCAGACCTTGAAGGCTGTAAATCTGAAGTCTGATGAGTAATGACTTTTCTGAGTTTTTTTTTTTTTTTCCATTTCTATCTTGTGCTGGTGCACTTAGCACTCGTGTGCTCTCCCTCTCACTGAGATTGCGTTGTGGTGGAAAGCATTGTAGAGGAAAGATTCAGCATTGCCTCTCCCTCTGAAACTGTGATGATGGATGGCAAGCTTTCCCTCTGTATAAAATGCAGGCATACACAGCATACTCCTCTCTACTAGTCCCTGTTGTTGCTGCCTCGTGCTTGGTAATGGGACCAGTAGAACCCAGATAGGGGCAGATAGGGATGGTGGGAGCTTAAGGGATGATAAGAAAATTCCTATTTACCTGTATTTTAAATTTCTCCACTTGCTTCACCAGTGACTTTAGATAATGTAATCTTTGTTGTGAATTTCTGTGATCTGTTTTCATGTTTGATACTTTTTAAAATTTCTCAATTACTTTGAGCCAAATTGATTTCAATTCCATTTCTTATTGCCTCCTGCTTATATATGGGAAAATGAAGTGAAATTCTCATCTAGAGAATAGTATGTGGAACTCTTTTTCTTTCATGTAGGTATGAAGAGGTAGGATTTTTTTTTTCGGGGGTTTTTGTTTGTTTGTTTCTGGGGTTTTTTTTGTTGTTTTTTCTCAGTAATCCTCTTCTGGGACATTGAGGAAAGAACTTAGTTATTTTAGAGAGTAGTCTCAACATTCACATAACCCCACAGAAGACTTCAGTTTTCTGTTAGGCTCACCTCTCCCTTCACAACTGGGGAAACCAGTTGTGTTGTTCATTGACTTAAGAAACAGTTCAAAGGAATTGCACAACTTTATTTACTTATCAAAGCAATGTGATGGAGTTCACACTCTTCTCCTCTGAAGCACAAATCCTGCAATTAAGTTGCTTAGTTTGTATAGGAGTGAATTTCATTAAGGAAAACAGCAAAGAAATTCCTTAATAACAACCAGACCTATCCAGCTAAAACCCACAAATTCGGAAAGAGAGCGCAGAGAGATCATATTTACATCTTTTTCTGGGACGCTGCAATATGCTTCCCATTTTGTAGAGATCATCCTTATTCTTCAGCTCTTTTTCCCCTACTCCCGGACTGCGACAGGAAACCAGCCCACAGCACGAGAGTACAATTGCTGTGCTTCATTGGATGCAGAAAATAAATAATGTGTCTCCTGCACCCATTACTTATCCTTGCTGTGTGTTTTTAGCCTACCTCCTATAAAAAGAAGACGCTAATTTATAATCATGTTGTTTGTCAGACGTGTTTGTTCACATCTGTCTGTCGGCAAGTTTTATAAATCAATTAGCTCCAGACAGACACACTCTGTAGCTTTCTGTGTTCCCACAGATGTCACTTTCTCATCTGCAGAAATAACAGTAGCCCTCACAGGCTCCTAATTTGGGTACACGTGAAAAACAATTAAGTATGTCTTCTGCACATGTATATCAGAAGTGTTCCAGTTACCTGGCAATCAACCAAAAAACTGTGCTGGAAAGCCAAACACCTGAGTTCAATACTGTGGTCATTTGCATACATGTGCATATGTAAGCCTGTAAAGATATACGTGGAGTTATTTTAGTATTAAAGTGTAAGGACTTGGGGATTTTCTTAAAATAACTGAGTTAGTTTATTACCATTTCTGCAAATCTGAACTCAGGAATAAGGTAGAGGAAAATAAAGCTGTGTCTGAGATGGGGAGAGATTTTGGGAAGGCACAGTGGTATGCTGCAATCAGGAGGATTTATGGAAAACATTGAAGAGGCAGGTAAAGTTTACAAGCACTGCACAGGAGATAATTGCACTCAGCTGGTGCTTTACCAGCCTACTAACTCCTCTAGTTTGCTTGAAGGCTCGTGGCAATATATTGTTATTGCTCAGTACATATTGTATCAAATCCACATAGGGAAAAAAAACCCTCACAGGATATCCTGGAAGGGACCCACAAGGATCATTGAGTCCAGCTCCTGGCCCTGCACAGGATAGCCCCAAAAAGCAAACCATGTGCCTGAGAGGATTTTCCAAATACTTCTTGAACTCTTGAACACCAGGCTTCCCTGGGGAGCCTGTTCCTGTGCCCAGCTATTCACTGGTGAAGAGACTTTTCCTAACATTTAACTCAAACTCACCCCAATACACCTTCATGAGGTTTGATCTCTCTTTGGTTACAAAGTGCTTGCTGTTAAAAGCTTAGGCTAGACAACACTTCAGCTTCATCTTGTGCTGGAGTAGCAGTGGAGCAGCAGTGAACAATGCACTGACAGGGCTCTCCATCCATGCTAAGACTACAGGGAGGATGACTAGATTAAAACACTGTTTTGCTTGAATGTGAACAAGTGTGTGATTTGAGAGAATGGTGAAGAGTGGGATGTGTGATGAAGAGGAGGAGGCAGAGAAGGTGAGACACAACTGAGAGGAGGTGTGGAGAGGTGTGGCAGAAGGGGGAAAAAGAAGGACATGAGGACATGAAGAGAGGAGAGGCTGGCCACCAGTAGGTGTGCAGCTTCATCTTCTGCTACTCTTGCACCGAGACAAGGTTAAAGAAGAGGAAATGGAAACAACAGGGGTGAGAACAGGAAGAGATCACCAGACCAGGCAATAAAACCAGGCTGTGAACCTTAGGCAACTACAGCACATTGTGTGATCAAACAAAACAGAAGTAGTGGACTTTCCTATGCACAGTTTTTTTCTGGTTTGGTAAACCTTTTTTCTCACCTTCACTTTACTTTCTTTCCTGTAGAACAGTGTAGGGGTTAATCTTTCATACCTTCCAGTAATAAAACTGCTTTAATTTGCATTAGTTTGGAATGACAAGACTACAAGTAATTAAGTTACACGGGGATCTAGTTGGAATGAAATTGATACCAGGGGATAGCATAAACATAAATCAGCATTTAAATAAACTGAAATCAGATTGCTGTAATTAGTAGAAAAATCCATTGGCACTAAAAATTAAAAGTAACACATACAGATTTAATAAACATAGTGAAGGAGAGTGAGGAGCATGGAAAAATGTAAATTGTTCCTTCCCACATATCTGCTGTAAAAAAAACAGAAAAGAAGGTAAGAGATCACTGTTTGGTTAGTATTAAGGAAGTGCAATTACGTTGGCATGGGAGAGAAGTTAGAAAAGATTATGAGTGTCTGTGCAGAATGCCATTAACATTAACCTGATGCATTGCAGGTGAGTTCTAGTTATAAAAGTAATTACTGGCTACCAAACCCATCTGGAATCTGCAATCAAAGGACAGAGAGAGAGGAATGAGTTGAGGAGAAAGTGATTATTTCTCCAAAGTTAAGACTGGCATGTGCAGTCAAGAGCCAGCAGCAGGCTCAAGCATTTTTTTCACACTATGGAAAGAGCAAGCCAGCATATGCCTACTGACTTCTCCTGGGTTTTTTGGGCTGCTTACCACCATAGGACATGACATTTTTGTATGATTAAAAATGATTCATTAGCCTTTTGAATTAAGGGAATCATGTATCTTCTTTAAATGTTATGGCAATTAAGATATATTAGATGAAATGCCCTTTTTTTTCCTTTTTTAAAAAATTTTTTTGCAAGACAATAATCTCCTTTCAGGCAAGATAAAGGATTTGGAGGAATTGATGTAGGAAGGAAGATTAAAAGAACTCTGTGTGAAGTGATTCCAGTTCTGTTGGGACCTCTGAGGTATGAAAACCCTACCTGAGCTGGGAGCAATTCACCAAGGATACTTGGGCAGATCACGGTGACAGTCACAGCATAGTAAACTTTGCTTTATACTCTGGGTCTTCAGCTCTTTTACAGACAGGTCTTACCCCTGACAGCAGGGTCACCCAAGATGAAGTTGTAAAGGCCAGTGTGGATCAATGCAGACAGGGAATAGAAGCACAACATTATTTATGCACTATGCAACAGAAAGTCTCAGACAAGCTTTATATAGACAGAACAAAAGATGTGGCTGCGTTTAGAGCTCTGCTGACTAATGTGAAAGCTTGCTCAAGGCTGAACTTTCTCTCTGGGGTATTTTTAGTCTGCGCAGGCTTACTTAGACCTGCACACATGGAAACAACCCACCCTACACATTTCAGACTTACTGGTGATACCTGGTGGATATGAAAACAGGTTGAAAGAGTTAGGCTTGTTCAGCCAGAAGAAGGCTCTTTGAAGACCTGGATTATCATCCAGTACCTAAAGGAGCTGCAAGACAGCTGGAGAGGGACTTCTGAACAGGGGCATGGAGTGGGGGGGAAAGGCTTCAAACTGACAGAGTGCGGGATGACACTTGATATTAGCAAAAAAATCTTTCCTGTGAGGGTGGTGAGGCACTGGCACAGGTTGCCCAAAGAAGTTGTGGCTGCCCCATCCCTGGATGTGTTCAAGGCCAGGAAGCTGTCCCTCTCCATGGGCAAGGAGGCTGGAGCTATATAGTCTCTAAGACCACTTCCAATGAAAATATTCTATGATTCTATACTATGGGAAATCCATGTGTTATAGGACTGAAGTATTAAGGAACCTTGAGATGTACCACACCTGTGCTGATGAGTAGATTTTTTGAGTAAGTCTAATATCTACCATGCGCATTAGACTTACTGTTAACATGTGAGTGAGTTGTCCAAAGTACACAAAGAACGGTGGGAGCATCCCAGATGAATTACACACCTTGTGCATCCAGCAGAGGGTTGACATGCACTTGTGCAGAAGACATTTAGTTGGGATTTCCAAATATTTTATAGTCATAGAACAGCTGAGTAAGAAAGAAACCTGTGGAGGTGTTTTTATGCAAAAATTTATTCTAATTAGACCTTTTTTCCAGTCACAAGAGTGGATATTTTGAACCCTAAATATACATATTTGAATTATCTTTCAAAAAAAGAGTTTGGTTAGAAATAGAATGTGTCTGTCATTTAAATGTTGAGGTTAAGTTGAAGAGATTTATTTAAATGGATGTAAAAACATGAGTGCATGTTCCTATTCTGGGCCAACATTAGCTTAGTTTATTTATTACATTTAAAAGAATATAATGTTAAAGAAGCAGGTGCAATTTCTGACCCAATCTAAGAATCTGAAGCAAAGTTTATGTTGCTTAAGTAACATGGTACAAGTCTGTTGAACAGCATGGCTCAATGATGGTAAGATGGAGTGAGAAAGACAGAGATCTGATTCTTAAAACTGAAGAAAGAGAAGACAAGAATTGTAGAAAAGAGTAAATAAGGTCTTTAGCATGGCACAGTGACATTTCCTTTGGCTTACTCAAATGTAAAAAATGGTGAAATTAGAGCATTTTTATACAAATGAACACTGCTCATTCCATTCTAGTTACTGGGAGTCCTGCCATTAACTTAATGGGACTGAAGTTCCAGTTCCTGTATTTAATCACTGGAAATATATTTTTATTGAGTAGTAACAGAGCACTGTTACACCACATATTAGATGTTACTTGCACACATCAAAGCTGTTCCTTCTGCAATGATCCCATTACTTGGCCTAGGCTAATTAACATTAATAATAGCATTGTCATTTGCAGGAAAAGAGTCAGGATCAACCAAAAAAATTAACAGAATAACTTTTTGACGTAAATCAAGCCAGCACTCTTTGGCCTTACTTGACCTCCCATTCACCTCAGGCTAAATGAGTGCTTTTTAATACACACCTGCCAGTTTAATATCAGAGCATCAGGCCTAAATTGCTCTCTGGAGGTCAGTAGATTTTTCTAGATACTCCTGAACAGGTGGGCACAATGGGCTAGCTTGGTGAGGGCCTTCCACTTGTATTTAAAATGACAACCCATGGAGCCATCAGCTGGAAAATGTTAAGAGGGATGGGGAACTGTCTGATTGTACCCTGGTTATGATGACTGTCATCTTGCACCTGCACAACCCTGCTGGAACCTGTTTTACGGTTGCTGTTTCCTATAAATATATCATGTACCTTTGTAGTGTCTTCCCCCTATGGGTGAAACTCAGCACCTGTCTTGACAGCATCCTGCCTCGTTATATGAGAAATGTGGGGACACAGTAACAAATTCTCCTACCAAGTGACAATCCAGGGAGAACTTACTTCGCTCAGCTGAAACTGCCAAGTCTAACATGAAAGCAGAACAGCTAAATGAATATTTTACTTTCACCTGGAGCACAGCATCTAGGTCTGGAGGCCTCAGCAAAAGAAGGACATGGACCTGTTAGAGCAGGTTTGGAGGAGGCAAAGATGATCAGAGGGTTGGAGCAACTCTTCTGTGAAGACAGATTGAGAGATTCGGGGCAGTGCAGCCTCTAAAAGATAAGGCTCCAGGGACACCTTAGAGAGCCTTCCAGTGCCTAAAGGTGCTACAGGAGAGCTGGAGAGGGACTTGTGACAAGGGCATGTAGGGATAGGACAAGAGGGAATGGCTTTAACCTGAAAAAGAGCAGGTTTAAATTAGAAATTAGGAAGAAATTATTTTCTGTGAGGATGGTGAAATACTTGCCCCAGAGAAGGTGATGGATGCCCCATCCCTAGAAGTGTTCATGGCCAAGTTGGATGGGGCTCTAGGGAACCTGATCTAATAGGTGGTATCGCTGCCCATGGTTGGGGGGGTTGAAACTAGATGATCTTTAATGTCCCTACCAACCCAAACCACTGCTTATTTATGTCATGAAAAAGTCTCCATCAGAAGGACCAAAAATGACATAAGACAAGTCCCCAATTTCTTGCTTCACCTTCTGTTCCTTGCTCACTCCATGTGATCCACGGCATTAAGTCCTGTGTGTTCCTCACAGCATCCCTGTTCTTATATGAATTCTTTGTTAAACCAACCATTGTTTTCTTGGGGCTTTTCAAGAAATGTCTTGCCATGACAAAGTTGCAAAATGGATGGAGTCATCTTTGCTGTGTTTTTCTAGCAGGGAAAAATCACATGAAAGTTTTCTGCTAGGCTACTTCTTCATAAGACCATCAGACATATTTGCTGCAGCACTGCCATCTGGTCTGGACAGAGCTTCTATCTTCTTCTATGTGTCAGGAATTAGTAGCACAATTTTATCACTCTTTAGAAGAAAAAGTTGAATGGAAGAGGCAAGAAGCCAGATTTCATAGCAGTAGTCCCTAGAAAGCTGGGGACCCAGTTACTTGCTGATGCTGCTTTTTTTCACAGTTATCAACTCCCCATTCACCATGTGTCTCTTGCTGTTCATTTTTGAAAAAATTCAGTTTTAGTCTATCAAAAATATAGAACAAAGCTACCTTCTGAAATCAGTTACATTGACAAAGTGTCAGCAATCCTGAAATAGTGTTTTGATCCCCTACTGTGCCAAACTACAGAGTATGTCTAAATACAATGGCAGATCCTGAAGTACACCCTGATGGATAGCAAGGACTTGTTACATGGAAAAAATAATTTTTTGCTAAAATTGAGACTTGCTCATATGAGAGTCTGCCCTGCCTTACAATATATAAATCTAGAAGCTATCAGCAGATCATAACTTTTGAGCAACAGTAGAATTAGGCAAGTGATCTTGTTTGTCACTGTAGCACAGACCATAATTCTAAGCAACATGAAATATGCATCAAAACCTGGCTATGGTTTATCTTGACAGCTACATAAAATATTGCAAAGAAAAGTGATCATTAGGCTTCAGGTTCAGGTGAAGTTTCTGGAGAAATCTGGGGGTTAGACCTAAAATGTGGACAATGCAGGAATCTAGTCTGAAGGGCAGATAGGATAAAAATCTTCACCGAAGGAATTACACCAGCAACAGACATAGCAGAGTCAGTAGGCACTTGGATAAAACCGGAGAGCAGTAGATGTGATTTGCTATGTCAGATAAAAGCAACATGTTTGTGCTTTTTCAGAACCTCCAATTTGCTTTCTTCTTACTCGAGCTTCTTCAGTGAGGTGAGCACATTTTCCTCATTCCCCATTCTCCATTCTCAGCCTGAGGAATGAATGCCCCATCCAAGCCTAATGAAATAAACAACGGTGTCTCATTGCATTGCATGCCAGGTCTTTAGATAGCTCTGTATGTGTTGTGGAATGTGCAAGAGGACCTCCAAGTATCCCTTGAGTCTCACAGGGAACAACAGCATAACAACATAAACAGCATAACAGCATAACATAAACATGCAGTTGATGGTATCAACAAAGTATCCCTTGAGTCTCACAGGTATGCTGTGAACAACAGCATAACATAAATATGCAGTTGATGATATCAACAAGGCAATTTCTGAGTGGGAGGCTTTTCTTCATGGTGTTGTCTGTTCCAGGGTTTTGCCACTGCTGCATGATCTTGGTAAAGTCACTCACTTCAGCATGAACCAGCTGATCAATATGTAATATGGTGCTAGCCATACTTAAAACCTTTTTAAAGTCCCAGACATTCATGGAGGACAAGTGCAACAGGCAGGCTGTGTATTACTCAACTGTGGTCTTATGGTTTCTTATCTCAGGATGATGTATCCATGAACCATGTCATTGCTCCTGGTTATCTCCATTGCCTCTTGTAAATGGGATTGGCACTGTGGTCCAGCCTCTGGAATCTTCCTGGGGCGGCAGAGTCATGTCTGTTGTCAAGGGGTTTTACTCTGGAGGACTACTGTGGCTTTTGGAGAATCCATGGCAAGGACACACCATTCTCTCTTCTTCCTGCTGTCTTGCCAAACACATGAGTTTAACCACAGAGCACATTCTTTTCCCTGCATCTTGCAGATGTCTGTGTCTGGATCTGGATATATGTCCTACCTAAGGTGCGAACACAGAGGGAGGGTGGGGAAGGATGGATACGAATAGCCAGAGCAATTAGAGGCAAAGGGGGTCAAATGTTGGCAGACAAAAAGATAATTCACTTTTACTCACGATCAATGACATGAGAAAAGAACTAAATTAAAAAAAAATAGGAAAAAGTGAAGAATTACAGAAAGCAAGAAAGGGAACCACCGCTAAGCATCTGCGGCATACTGCGAAGAGCCCACTGCTCCCTCTGCCAAGGGGCCGAGCGGCGCTTTGCGGCAGAGACTGGGCTGTTTCACGCCAGCCTGGGCACCATGGCAACCGCCTGCTGGCCACGTGCACAGCGGTGCGAGCGAGCGCTGCGTGGCACGTGGAGCCATGCGCGAAGGGCGCTAACCCACCGTGGCAGTGGGGCTGGGCGGAGTCACTGCCCTCACAATGGCCCATCGCCTTTCCAGATCTTACGGAGGGAGGCAGACAGTGGTGTAACAAGTCACTCCTCAACGGGTCTTTAGAGTGTGAGAAGTCCATGTAAGGAAGAAAAAAGTAAGAAAGTGACCAAGCCAGAGAGTGCATGCAGGAGAACAGGTTCTGTTTCTGCTGTAGCCATATAGTGTGTGCCAGGGAGAGAGGGGAAAGGGGACTGCGCAGCTTTTGGGGAGTCAGATTAAGACTGGATTGAAATGTTGCGCTGTTCAAGGAAATAGTCTGATTTGGGGAGTTGGGAGAAGAGATCCTGGGAGGGATGAAGGGCAAGAATGAGTGAGAATTGAGATACGATGTGTCAGAAAAGCCATTTCAGTTAAGCCACAGAATTCCTCTGCCAGATTGGGAAAATATGAAACCTGGCCTTGCTCCGTTCTTGTAAATTTCTGTTTGTGGAAATTCTACAAAATGAACTGATGTGCAATGCCAGCTCAGAGTTGAATCAGTTTCTCTCATGGAGTCCAGTAATGTGAAATTGAAAGATTATTTCTTTCAGATTTTGGTTTTCTGGCCTCTTCTCTTGGAACTATTTACAAAACTCAGCACTGCCTCTATGTCCCTTAGCAAGTCCCACCATCAGGTGGATCTGGCTCTGTGCCCAGCTCTCAAAAAGTAAATCTCCACAGTCAGACCTGCTGATGAGCTCTTGGTTTCTTTTTTTGCATGTTGTTGTTTGCTTGTTGATCCGTGCCATGGGACAGAGCACAATTAAATGAAGAAAAATGAAAACGTGGTGCTATGCCAGACAGTTTTGCTGCTGTCTTGCTGATTATGAAAGATGAGTGTGTTTCTGGGCAATAAGACAAGAATGGATAATGCTGTGTCCTTGATGTACTCTACCTCAGGCAGCATCTTGATGTACTCTACCATCAGGCAGTGCTCTGGTCCTTCCTCAGGACTTGTGATAAGAGTGTCAGCACTGATGTAAACAGAAGCTGTCCTTGTCCCTGGGCTTGTTTCTTGTAGAGATTCCAAAACCTAAAGCGCAGGATTGTCCCAGACAGGCATTATTTTGAGATGTATTATTTTGTACTGATAGGATAAGGAATATTGGCTTTAAACAGAAAGAAGGTGGGTTCAGATTAGATATTAGGAAGAAATTCTTCATTATGAGGGTGGTGAGGCACTGACACAGGTTTCCCATGGAAGTTTTGTCTGCCCCACCCCTGGGAGTGTTCAGGGTCAGGTTAGATGGGGACCTGAACAGCCTGGTGTAGAGGAGGGTGTCCTTTCCCATGGCAGGAAGCTGGAATGGAATCATCTTTAAGATCCCTTCAATACCAACCATTCTGTTGTTCTGTGCTATCTTTATATAAGATGTAAATCTAGCCTCTGCTGAAAAAGCCTGCTGTTACTTTGTACACAAACGTTCCCCTCATAGGCCCGCCCATTTTCTTTTATTGTGCCTGAAGTTTGTTGTTCGCTCAGCAAACACACAAGATCTTACATAACAACTGAGTGCTATTATTATCCATTACTGTTTGCACATTTGCTTAAAATTTATTCCCACATCTTTCCGTCTTCAAGGTCTGTTTTCTTCCTCTCTCCGCCTCACTCCTATTTCTCCCCCTACATCTGTCTCTCATTTTCCCACTATGTAAATTCAGAGGCTCTACTGCCACTTTTTATTTCCCAAACGCTGCCACTAGTACACCTTCTGAGATGACTTCATTCAGCAGCTCCCTTGCTCTGGAAGTTTATTCTTCTGGCTCCCTGTTCTTTCACAGCTATGTGGCATCCTTAATTTTCCATTCTGAGCTCATCACCCATGCACCCACAGAACCACATACCCTTCTTTCGACCTCCTGTTTGCCTGGACTTCTGTTCCCTGTTGCCCTGAAACCAGTATCACTTACTTTTCATCCTGTCTTTGACCCCCACTTTCTTCTGGATCCTTCATTAAGGATGATGACCATAAGATAATAAATACTTAGTGTAGTTATTCATGATTGCCTCATTGCCATGTCCTCCTGACATCATTCAAGACAGAGGACTCCCATGGTGAAGCAAGGTTCTGGCAGATCTGCCCCTCCAGAAATATTTGATGCAGTGCTTAGCACCTTATTATTATAGGGGAAACTTTTTACAGACCAAAGTGGAGGGATTGTTTGGATATGATGTTAACTCACAGCATTTGAACGGGACCTGTGGACTGGGTGCAACGTGCAAAGGTCTTGGATGTAGAGTACTATCAGATTTAGAACTAGATTTGCTGGATACCACGGTAAGATCTTCAGTTTGTTATTGGGAGATCAAGTCCTTTCCATCCTTGAAATATGTGAATTCCTTTGCTGCAATGTTTAAAAAACATAAGGTGCCTGGATAGGGTTATTGCTTCTTACCACTTTTTGAATACCTGTACTGTTTTATTAATTTTAAAATAACACTTGCAAGCTGACCTTGCCTTCTAGAAGCCTAAACCCGAACTCATTTCCTGTATTCTCAGAGATAGAGAAGGGAGGATGCTCATATGATATCAAAGGGAGTTCATGTTATGCTGGTAGTAAAATTGGAATAGCATCTTGGATATTTGTCCTAGAGCATTGTTTCAATCCAGAATGTCTTTCCTGACCTTGTAACCCAAAAAAGCCCAGCTCCAACAGCAAACTACATCCTGCATATAGTTGGCAGCCCAAGGAGTGATTTCAGCCAGGTATTTCTCATGCTTTTGCTGTTGATCTCTGTGCTGGTTTGGGGTCTCACCAGATTAAGAGCCCATCCTTGTCCTCTTCCCAGAATGTTCACCTGAAATTTTCAGGGAGGCAGATTGTTTACTGAGAATCAGAATAGAGTGCTCATTTTTCTTCTTTCTTGAGATAGTAATTTATGATTAATTTTGCTTAATGGTCACATGTTTCATTGTGCCCTGTGACCTGAAAGGCTTTTTGTACCTAAAGGTTCTATAGAAATGACTGCATCCTAAATTATATTAGAGAAGAACTTACAAATTCCATTTCTAGCTATGGATTTAGTCTGAACTGAAGAAAACACTGGTGGAGGACCATGTGTGGAGCAGCTTCCTTGTTCACACTGATAGCAGCACTTGCAAAATGCAGTCAGCCACCAGCAGGATGCTGCACACATCTAGCACCTGCTGGGCCTAAGTCTGCTGGAAATACATCCAGAGCAGTCAATTTTCCTTTTTTCACAAGAGGGGAGAGAGATGGATTTCCTTAATCCTGGGGGGATTAAATGCCCAGTTGGGTTGACTCGATAACATGGAGTGAACAGGGTCAAAACAACGACTTCAGCTTTCAAGTGATGGGTTTGTCTGCATCGACGTGAACAAATTCCCCGTTGTATTCACCACAAACAGGCTTTTCTTCCCGTATCAGCCTGCAAGAGCTTTTTGTTCCAAGGGGTTTTTTACCTGCCATAGAACAAACATATTTGTTGTCAACACTGCAAACCTCCCCNATCGACGTGAACAAATTCCCCATTGTATTCACCACAAACAGGCTTTTCTTCCCGTATCAGCGTGCAAGAGCTTTTTGTTCCAAGGGGTTTTTACCTGCCATAGAACAAACATATTTGTTGTCAACACTGCAAACCTCCCCCATCCCCACCACTTTCCTTATGTCTGAGTTCCCATGTGTCTCTCTTACACTATCCTAGGGCATTAATAGACTGTAGGATCTTGTTCCAGGCCCTTATCCGGTTTTCATTTCAGTAGTCCTTTTTGAGACTACTCCTATACAGCAACTTACCCATGTATCTGTCTGACCTCCTGCACCAAAAGCCACTCTGTCTTTTAAGCACTGAAATAGATTTTCCTTCTTTCATCAGCCTGGCAGGCGAAGCCCCAGAATTTGCCCCTAGCCCCACCCCTGTGGAGTTTATATCAACATTGCCAGAAATGGATGTTGAGGCAATGGCTTTCGAGGTCTCAGCAGTGATATTATCAGACCATTAACCTGAGGAAGCTCTATCTCTTTACCTTCGTATTTTGACACCTCTGAGGTATTTTGCACTCTCTTGCTGCAGACAGCTTCTTCTTTGTAGCACTAGTTCCACATTTGCCTTCTAGGATGTATAAAGCTTATCTTCTTCTCCTGTGCATGTATTTTGTATTTTCCTTTTTTTTTTTTTTTCCCCCTCAAAGTCAGTTTTTCACTTGGTGTAAATGCAGGCAGTGAACTGCAGTGAAATTTACAGAAACCATTCCACAGCTCCTGTATGAAGAGCTGTTAACCATTTGCTATTCTTGGGAAACAATTAAGTATTCCAGGTAAAATGCAGTAGCATAACACTTAGGGCAAACCATGCATTTAACGGAATGCGTTCCTAGTAATGAGTGAATTTTAATGGCATTAAGAAAAAACATTTCTTCATGTGTCTGGGCATTTTAATTGCTGCTTATAGGTAGGTGAGAATATTGTCCCTGTGTCTGAGACACTGCATGCAACTAATTTCCTGTGTGTTGCTCCTTGGCCACTGGAGTCTATTATATATAGACAGGCTAAGAGACTTGAGGCTGTTCAGCCTGGAGAAAGGAAGGCTCCGCAGAGACCTTATACCACATTCCAGTACATAAAGGGGCTGCAGGAGAGCTGGAGAGGGTTCTTTGACATGGAGTGACATTAAAAGGGGTAACGGTTTTACACTTAAGGAGGATGGGTTTACATTAGATGTAAGGAAGAAATTCTTTACTGGGCGAGTGGTGAAGCACTGGCACAGGCTGCCCAGTGAAGCTGTGGCAGCTCCATCCCTGGAAGTGTTAAAGTCAGATTGAATGAGGCTTTGAGCCACTTGATCTAGTGGAAGGTGTCCCTGCCCATGACTGTGGAGTTGGAACCAGATGTTCTTTAGTGTCCCTTCCACCCCAATCCATTCTATGATATTTGAGTCTCATATATATTGAATTTAATATATTTTTCCAAATGGGCCTAATTTTTTAGAGTTAAAGGTAACCCATATGAAACAACTTTTAAGAGCTGTGTGGCTAAGTGTTGGATTTAGTTTGGATTTTGTTTTTTTCCTTTTATAGCTTCAACAGCAATATGCTTATTCTTGCTCACAAATCAAAAAGCCATTTAAAATCATTTAAACTTTACTCACTGCAATGAGAGCAGAGAGCTTATTATCCATGTTTAATTTGTGTGTCATAGTTTTTTTTTTCTTTGGTGGATAGGATGAGTTGGGATCTAGGCCTTAATCAATAATCTGAATTGCTCACTGCTGGTACCACAGTTAGCCACAGCACACAAGCGAGGGATTTAGAGTAGTTGCTGTATGGACTTTGGCCTCAGTTTTACACATTGAGAAGGATGTGAAACTGTCCTCTGTGCTCAACAGTGTGGGCTCATAAATGGACAGCTTAGGTCTTGGCGGGCATTTGTGGGGTGTGGAGCTGGAGGGTTCCCCATGGGCTGGTGGATCACAGAAACAGCACGTAGTGAGGAGGTGTCTTCTTTCACCTCCTGCTGGATGAATACAAATCCCTCATCACGAGAGGCATGAGTAATTTCTGTCATAGCAGGGGTGTCTCTGGATATATGATGTTAGACCTGAAAGGTGACTCTGCTGTTTGATCTCAGCAGGTACATGGTCGATATGAAAACAAGGACTCTTTACTTAGACAGGTGGCACTCATCATCTGATTATCAAAAGAGGAGAGCTGCCCATTCACCAAGTTAAATTGCAGAGAGCTGCAGAATTATTACAGAGGGGTGTCTTGATGCAATCCACTATCTTTTGTTACTGATGCAATGCTCTGCAGAAAACATTGCAGCGTATATCACTATCAGAGAAACATAGAACCCTGAGGCTTGGAAAATACTCCAAGATCACAAAGTTCAACCATTAAGCCAGCAGTGGCAAGTTCACCACTAAACCATGTCCCTAAACCATGTCCCACGTCTTCATGCTTGTCATGTTTCCACCACTTCCCTGAGCAGCCTGTTCCAATGCTTGACCACTATTTCAGTGAAAAAACTTTCCTGATATCCAATCTCTCTCCACTTGGATCATTCTGTAGTTCAGTACCCTTATGTTATAGGCCATCTCTTCTTGCAGCTGCAAGGATGCAGGGTAGGATCATGCTCATCACCACTAGCTGATGAGCACAACTAACGCAGCTGCTGAACTGTTTGCTAGGAATTATTCTTTTTCCCTGCCAGTGCTTAAACTTTATGGAGTTGCAATACTTCATATACCCTAAAGCTAGTCACTTTCTTTTTAATGTCACTAAATGTTTAAAAACATGTTGATTGAATGCGCAAAGGTTGTATTTCTTAACCGTGGAACAACCATATTCTTTTATATCAGGCAGAATTTGCTTATATGAAATCAGTTACCACTGCTAGAATTCTGGCATATGACTTCTGTTACAGAAATAATTCTTTTAAAACAGAAAGGTGTATTTTCTCCTGCAACCAGTTGCAGGTACAGGTTAGAATAGTCTGTGATTTTTTTTAACCATATGCTCATTCATTGTGGCATTCACATTCGACAGCTGAAAGCAGCATTTTCCAGCCACCTTCTACTCTGAATTTATGAGCTGTATCAGCCAGGCTGCTGCTTGAACATCTGTGAGGCTGGGATCACAGCTTTCTGTAGCATTTCATTGTGGCCCAAGTGCAGCTGAGAATGTCTGAAATTAGAATCCAAACCCTTGGATACTGAAAAAGTGGGAAGGTCTCTCTGTATTGATCTCAAATATGAGGTGTGGTCTGGTTCTCAATTCTTCATGGCTTTTTGGAAGAGTTTTGAATGTTGCTGATGTGATTCTAATGGCAAAACTCCCAAAAAGAATATCTGTGATAGTCACTTTTAAGTGCTCTTAAAATTTCTGATACAATAATATTGAACTGCTATAAAACAATTCTGTGTAAAAGCTGCATTTTTGCCAGTACACAGGGAAAATCTTCAAGATAAATTTTACTCCTCACTGAATGCTGCAGCAGCCCAGATGTTTTTTCTCAGACAGATGTTGCTTTGCTCAACACCAGTCATCGTCACTCCTGAGCTACTATTCTGTGTGTACACAGTGTCTGTTCCTGGAGCCGTGAAAGCTACAAGTCAATGATTTTTTTCTCTTATTTTTTTGTCATTTATACCTCCTGCACTGTTCAAATAAGCAATGAGTTTCTATTTAAGAAGCACAGTAGTTAAATTGTAAGATTTGTTTAAAAATCTCTGGTGGACAGAAGTCTTAGACAACAAATGCTCCTTATTCCATTTTATCAGACTTCTGAGTTCCGCCGCGTGACGACACGCTGTGCAGCACGGCTCTGTTCTTGTGGTTTGACCCCGGGACACACATGCACACAAATCCCTTCCCTTTGGTTCAGCTAGCCAACTGGTTTTGTTTGCCGTTAGCTATCTCTGGTATTGAAAGGGACCATGAAAACATCCAGATTGTGTCTCAGTCATAGTCTCTCTCAGCTGCCTCTGGCAAGCCGAAGAGCCTCAGTTCAGCAAGTTTCTTCATCAGCAAGTTTACCTATACTTTTGTGTCCTTAAAATGCTTTTTTTCCCCATCTTTTTGTCAAGAAAGTTCTGCTGTTTGTCAATCTGCATTTTATGTGCAAGAACTGGACACTCTGGGACTTTATTCAATTATATAATTATACTTTTATTTCTGTTCTCTGTTTGTTCCTTAATTTCCCTGGTATTCTTTGGCTTTTGCCATGTAAGTAGCCACAGGGTCATAGAAATAGTCATTAAACTCCCAGGCATTTTTTTAGAAGTTCAAGGCCATCTTTGTGTGCATGAAGAATTCTTCTTCACAAGACAGCTCATATCCGGGTCTGATTTGCCCTCTTGAGAGGTTATTTTTTTCTATAGATTCTTATCCACAAAGGATCCAAGATGGGTGTTTCACTGGGTATCTTATGTTACACAGGATGAATCTGGACCTGCACAGCATAATCAAACTGAATTTTTGAAATTAATAAGGTGTAATGCTTAAATGTAATGACTTGTGACATGTAGTCACACAAAATGAACTCATATTCACTTCTGGCTTTAAATGATGTGTATATGTGACTGCCAGAGTAATTTTTAGACTGTTTTCAGACCCTGCTTCTGAAAGTGTAGGTTGATATCTATACCAGCTAGCGTCATTGAAAAGAGCAGTGCCTGAATGGGTGCCAGTCAAAACATGTACTCACTAGCCACTCTTGGATAACAAAGACTGTTTCTCAGAGGAGAAAACTAAAGGAACTGAAAATAATATAAAGAATCTGACAGCCTTCCCTGTCAAGTCAATACATGACTTGTGGGTGTCCTTGAAGGGGTATAAAATTTTCATCCAAAAAAGTTACAGAAATGGTTTACAAATCTAGTGTGCCAGCTGCTACAAGGAAATAAATTAAAGATACAGGGAGCTTAAAAACATAAAGTTCCATGCCAGAAATATTCTCCACACCTTTCTTGTACTTCTCAGGTGAAAGATGCAGAGCTGTGTTGAATTGTTGTCATAAAGGGGATCAATCCTCAAGAAAAAACTTTCTCTCTAAGAAATACTTAAAGGAACCCTATCATTGCCACATATTAGGAACAGCAGTACTGTTTGGAAAATATAAGAAATAGAAATATTTTCTTTTTTTTATTAGACTTACACGCTTGTAAATCTTTAATGATTGCTTGCAGTCAAAAAAGACTATTTTCAGTAAATAACAAAAAGAAATCCTTAAGAAACATTTATATAGCAATGACATGTAACTTCAGTTTCTAATTCAGTTAGTCACCAATTTTCCAATCCTTTGAGTGACAAGTTCCTTATTATTGGGGCATCTTTAGTCTTCTTTTAAATGGTGTAGTAGAAATATTCCCTGCAATATTTATGTAAATAAAAATTGTGATTTTTTTTTCTGTAGAAAAGAAGTATCTATTGATATAAAGAAGCCACAAAAACAGAATGGTAGAATCTTTATTAATAATATCACTCAAACATTTTTAAGTCATCTTTCATAATATGCTTGGCTTTTTCTGTGGCTTAAATTTTTTAAATTCTTGAGTTAATGAAGGTTCCTTTGCTCAGATCCTCTTTGATCTTCAGGTCTGTTTCCAAGAGCTAGAAGTCTGAGTGAAGGGTTAGCTGTCATACAAAAAGGAAAACAAAATGGATTTGGTCTTTCACTGAACACGTCCAGTGCTGTTTCAAAATGAAAGATTAGCAGCTTAATAAAATATTTAAATATATTAGGAGAATGTAAATGGTTGTTATGTAGTGATACTTGAGGCAAGGGCTTGAAATGACTGACTGTGGACAAAAGTGATCAAAACAGAAAATAACAACTTAACCTCAAACATGTATAATGTGCTAAAAAAAAGTATAAAATTAATCATTTTTTTTTTTAAGAACCTTAAATTCATAGAAATTACAAAAGAATAAAAGTTTGTTAGGAATCCATAATATCCACTTGAGCTCCAGGAAACCTTTTAATAACAGATTTCCAGGAGTGGGAGGCTCAAGCACTGACTTCTATAAATCTTCTTACTAGTCTCTGGTGCCTCAAATATTTCAAATCTTCTAACACTCCGTTGAGCAGGGAAGACTGCCTGACTCCCTCTTGGAAGCCAGTAGATTATCATTCTCTTAACCATTAGCATTAATTAATCCAGGCAATAAAACACTGCAAACATCTTAGCAGACCAGCTCTCTCCTGGCATGCAGCTACTAATTTACACCGAACCAGTAGGACTTGATTCCAAGCCTGAGCCACAGATTCTTGTCTTTTGTAAACATTAAGTATCATTCATCATATTAGTGAAGCAACCTTTCCCGACTATTTATTTATTTATAGCTATACATATAAGTATACATGTAAGTGTATGTGTACATAAACATATACAAAAGCACATAGATTCAAAGAGGGGTTTGGAGTTCTGTTTTGAAAATAGCCATTTTGGGCTGTGATTTCCAACCAAGTGTTTAACAGTTTATAAGGTGTATTTCCTTGAGCAGCTTCTGATCAAAAATTTTCTGATTAAGTATTGATACGGCTCATTTTTGGTCACCTTTTAAATTTTTTTCCAGTTCTCCAACAGGTAGATAATGCCTTATACCTTTCCAAGAACTAGTGTGACCAACAATTCACAATCAGAAATGGAATACTGCATCAGCTGTAAATATGTAGAAATGTTCTTAATTTAGAAAAGATATAGACCTATTGGAGCAGGCTGAGACAAGGGTCGAAAAATTTTTTGGACAACTGCAGCACCTCTCCTGTGAGGAAAGGCTGAGGGAGTTGAGGTTGTCCAGCCTGGAGAACAAAATGCTTCAGGAAGACTCTATTCCAACATTTCAGTATTTAAAAGAAGCTCATAGCAAAGATGGGGACAGACTTTTTAATAAGGCCTGTAGCAATAGGACAAGGGTAATAGTTTTTAACTAAAAGAGTGTAGATTCAAACTAGATATAAGGAAGAATTTTACAATAAGCTTGGAGAAACACTGTCACAGGCTGCCCAAAGGGGTGGTGGATGGCCCATCCCTGGAAACATTCCAGACCAGGTTAAATGAAGCTTTGAGCACCCTGGTCTGGTGGAAGGTGTCTCTGATCACAGCAGAGGGGTTGGACTTGGTAAGGTTTAAAGGTCCCTTCCAACCCAAACCATTCTGTGATGCCTATAGACCTCTACCTCTGGGACTCTGTTGTCCATATGAGCTACTTGACAGAAGTCAAGAGGCAGTAAAGACTGTTGGCAAGCATTGTCTCCTTACTTCGCACAAGTAACAGCTGAGGTGGGTTTCATTTTCTTAACACTGGACATTTAAAAGTTTAACTTTGCAAGTTGTTGTTGACTGTGCCATCTTTTACTTTTCTTCTGGTCTTGGCCTACAATTTGTGATGTTGGCCACATTCCAGTGAATGTCCGTTTCTTTATCTCTCAGGCATTAATGACCACGGCACTTCCTCTTGAAGTCCAATTTTTTAATTAACTTTTCTCTCATGTTGCTTAAATAAAAGAACATACTCAAAGGTGTTACTTCAGATAACTTGTAAAATTTAAGAATTTATCTCTGAACTGTCTTTTCCTTCAGACTGAATTGAACATTTGCAAACACTTTCTTAGGATTTTTTCTTGCCCATACAAGCTAAATATTCTCCAAAATAATTTTTAAGTGCTGGATCAAAACTCTTCCAGGGACCATATCAGCTACAATGGGAACAAGCACAGGTTAATGCTTATACTTTTGGCACTCTTTAATTTATCCACAGTAACTCTTTCTGATGACCAGATTTACAAAGCTACTATCTTAATGTAGTTTTGCTGACTTAGATAAAATCCTCTCTGTTCAGTGAGCCCGAGGATGCATGAGATTTATGTTCAGTGAGACTTATGCACGAGAATTGTGTTCAGTGACATCCCAATACATATGCCACCTTTGACCTTTTAAGTCAGAAATAGATCATTATCTCGCAATGACTGAGAAGTAAGCTAGTGAGTCTTCTAGCTCAGTTGCCTCACACAACACTCAGGTTCTCAGCCTTGGTTGCAAATCCTTTGCCAAAAACTGTTTCTGATACTTGTAGGAATATTGCATCTATTGCTACTTACTCACTTATAATAATGTTTGACATGTAAGGTCAGATGCCAGGCATTACTCCGTTTTTTTGTGCCCATTCATTTGCTTCTTCAATGGCAGATATTCTTGAGACCATGCATTGGAATTATGGAATTGCCCAGGGGAGAATATACTATCCTTTTAATAGTGACTCTCTTAGGGCAGTAAAAGAATGCAACCAGCACATGCACTGTCAGAACAGAAAATTTCCTCAGGAACAATCGTAAGCTGTTTCTTTGTTCTAGGTACTCACAGCTCATTGTTTAGAAGAAAACTAAGATTGCCTTTGTTCATGCATAAAAAAGCCAGTTTCATGGATACTACAGGTTAAAAAAAGGAGCTTTCATCACCATATGAACTGCATTTCTCTCAGAGTTACCTGGACCTCTGCACTTCTCATTCAGGTGCTTCGTGGAAGTGCTTACAATCCACACTGAGTCTGTGACTTGTCTGTCTTGTCCAAGCATGTGGAAAATAAACAGATCAGGGAATCATCGCGGAGTTGTTGAAGTGCTTAAAAGAGCAACATCCTGATCCCCAGATTATTTGGACAACATCTGATCCCCATTTCATCTGTGGAAGTTCATTAGGAGGTTGCGGGAGCTCATCACTCACAGAAGCAGCTCACACAGAAAGTGCCACAGATGCACATTGCGTTTTGGTAACCTGGTTAGGGGGGATAGTCCTGATTACCAGTCTCTTGTGATTGTAGAATCTTCAAGGTTGAAAAAGATCTCCAAGATCATTAACCTTTGTCTGAATACCACCATGCCCACAAAACCATCTTGCAAAGTGTCATATCTACTCTTTTTTAACACTTCCAGGGATGGTGACTCCAACCCTTCCCTGGGGAGTCTCTTCCAATGCTTAGCCACTCTTCCAATGAAGAAATTTTTCCTAATATCCAACAAGAACCTCCCGTGGCACAGCTTGAGGCCTTTCCCTTGTCCTATCACTGATTGCCTGGGAAAGAAGACTGACCCCCACCAAACTACAGCCTCCTTTCAGGTGGTTGTAGAGGTTGATACTGTCTCTCCTGAGCCTTCTTTTCTCCAGACTCTCCATACCCCCAGCTCATTCAGCCACTCCTCATAAGACATATGCTCCAGACCCTTCATGACCTTTATTGCCCTTCTTTGGACAGACACTGTTAATATCAGAAAAATGGAAGTTGGATGATACACTTCTCCCAGATAATTTGCATATTTTTATTTGCCATTTTGTTCCTGGCATTTTACTATTTCAGCATTTTAACGTCCACTATGAAGCCTGCTTGTCCTCTTTTTTTTCCGCCAGTTTGAGCAGTAAAGCACAGTGAGGAAAACCTGTTTTGCAGACACTGTATTCTGTAGGTGATTAAACTACTTTAATGTGCACTGCACCTTCCTTGCTCCTCTTTTTACTTGTCACAAATTGTGAATTTATCACTATTACCTGCAACTAAGGAGAGTCATCAAATGCAAACAAATTAGAAGCTTTTCTTTGCACCAGACGGGTTTCAAGTTTCCTGAGGGCTCTGAGTATTTGTTTGTTCCACAGAAAGAATGAGACAGTTAATTCCCCAGCATTTCTTGCTGGTCTTTTGCATCAGCTTCTTTGATAAATCATTTGGGACATCACATAATCAAGTGTTGCCATAAAACATTTATACAGATCTATAAACTAGATTACATTGTGTGGGAAATCATTAACCTCCTCTGCTTGAATTGTGCTGTTTGTACTAAAAAGGTGCAGGTGTGCATACATACAGAACACTAGCTTTCATCTCTATCCTCTGGCTCAAGAGTTAAAGCCACTCAACAGCATCATCAGAGGCAACATCTGGAAAGAAACATTTGGGAATTCCAAATTCTCTCATGGTTTTGCTGGTGATGGTGGGGCTTTATCTCATTTTTCTCTGCCAAGCCCTTGTCTTTTCTCTGTGACAATGGCAGAGTGGTTCTGAATAATTAAAACATTGTGCATTACTGTTTGGCAACTACTTTAATATTCCCAGGCCTTCCTGCACTGGCATAGTCAGGGCATACACTGAATAATTTTCCCTCTACAATAGATGTTAGAGCTCATCTCACAGATGAGAATATGAAGACTATATCCAAGAAGTAAATTAAACAGTGTCTGGGAACAGTCCTAGGCACTACAATACAGTGATTTCTGCTGTTGCACTGTCAGAAGCATCTGTGATATGGTGTTTGCCTGTGTCAACTGGTGCTCTCCTAAGTAATACTTCAGTCTGGATCAAGAACTAGAAAAAAAATACCAGCTCATTTCCACCAGTCTCTTTTTATGCATCTGTGTTGTTTTGGAGACTACGAAAGGTTGTTGGCTTAGATACTCACTGCTCTGTGCCAGTTGGCCTCAATGCTTGTGGATGGTTTTTGTGTATTTAAATTACCTCTGTAGGTGAAGCTGAATTTAACCCAGCCCCTGTGAGAACATCATCCTTGGGGTGAGTCCTCACAGCTGTGATGAGCTCAGATGTCACCCTTCTCCCTCAGCAGAGATGGGGCAAAACATTTGGGCATATCTTCCCAGCCTCAGAGCATAGTTAACATTGCACAAAGGAACAAATGGGTTAGATTCAACCCTATTTTATACCTGTTCTGCAGCACTCTTTCTGGTGGAATGCTCTGCAGTCTGTTTCATCTAATTTAGTTGATAAATAATGTCTCCATCCTTTGGTTTTGCACTGCGGTTGATAACTGTAACAATTTCTCTATCATACCAATGCAAAGTCTTGACTGATGGAATACTACAGTTGCATGGGTCTTATAAAGGTCTAGTGCACACTCTCAAAAAAATTCTTCCAACATAACATGAAGTTTGCTCAGAACACAGACATGGCCTCCACCCCTCACTTCACTGACTTCAGTAAATCAAACAACAGCAAAATAAAATCAGTTACACAGAAAAATCAATCAGCCATCAAAACCACAAATCAAAGCAGGAGGAGAAATGGAAAACTCCCTTCTAAAACCTAAGAATTATTACCAAGAGGAAAAGCCATAGCAGCACCACAAGTCCCAGAACTTTTCTATTTCTCTCGGTTGCTCATGAAATATTATATAGTTTAGTTCTTTTTTTAAATGCTGTGGTGATGGAGAATAGTATAATGTTTTAAAGAAAGACAGATTATTACTATGTTGAATCAAACCATTAATATTTATATTTTTCATGAATAATTTCATGTACTTGTTTGAAAACTTTATAAACATTCACCACCCTGTGGAAGAAACAGCTGGTTCCCTCATTTAACAGCAGGGAAATGTGGAGAAAGACTGTGTACCTTACTCTTTGTCTCAAGATTAGAATGGAAGGGGCTCTCTCCCAGTTCTGCATGCTGAAAGGCACTGGTTGTGCTTCTTGATAGACGACATAATAACAGTGTAGCACAGCACCCCTTTTGGTGTCAGATCTGCATGGAAATACTGGCCCATAGAAAGTGAAACATGGTTTTGTTTATATAATAAAATATTTCATAGGTATGACATATGGGTAAGTGCAGAGCAAGGCTGACAATTTATATTCACATGTGGAATATAAAGATAGGATTGTACATTCATAACTGCAAACAACTGCTACTGGAATTGTGTTTCCAAGTAGATTGGTTTTTTATCCCCATTCCTGTGCAACTTGCATTGGGAAAACATCATTTTGTCTGTTGTGGGTTCTCCTGTAGCAAGTCTCTTTGCATCACCTAACACAGAAGGCTCTCAAATTTCTAAATATCATTTTTCCATATATATATATTAATAGAGATCTGAAATTTAAATAAAAATCCGTCAGTTATTTGTTTGAATTATCATTTCATAATTAAAAAGGAAAAGAAAAAAAGTCAGTTGCTCCTTCACAAAGAATTCCTGGGCTGCTGTCAACAAAATGTCATCAGTACCATTATCTGCTCCCTTAGATCATATGGCTTTTGTGGAACTGGGAAATTATTAATCTGAACATTCAGTTCATTTTTACTCCTGAATATTTTCACTTTTTAAAAAGTAGGATTTTTTATGTCTGCTTTTCTGATTTCATGATTATGGCATGAGGTAGATCAGGTGGGGTGAGGGTACTAAACACTTACACAAGATGGTTTCAGAAGCTGTAGCTGTTGTCCTAGAGAGAATCCTGTGTTGCAAGAGGAATAATCAGATTTCCTTCTGTTTAATTTTTGAATTGGATCTGTGTCAACTATGTTAAAAGTTTAGTTGTTCTAGACTGCCTTTTTAGCCAGTGAACAGAAACACCTTCATCTATCAATAAATTATTTCAATTCCACAAAAGGATAATGCTTTTAATTTAGCATGTCAGTTAAGTGTTCAAAGTCAGGGTGAGAGGAATCTGTCCCCCAAAGTCTTCCAGTGCTAAGCTGTAGCTGGATGTTGAGTTACTCATTTTGGTAAAGCATATGGGACCACCTGGAAAGGTCTTCAAATGCACAGAAAACCTCTGGAGAACATTAACCTCATCATTGATTTGGAAGAGCTCCACAGCTTTTGAGTTTATTATGATTTTCCTGCTCAGCTGATGTAGACTGTGCAGGCTGGAACATTTTCAGGGGGTGGAACAGAATGTTTGCATACCAACATATACAGAATCATAGAATCATTTAGGTTGAAAAACACTGCAGAGATCATAGAATCCAACTGGTAGTCCAGCGCTGTTAAATCCTAAACCATGCCCTCCAACATAAGTGAATCTCCCCCAGTGGGTCATAAAGTATAATGGGATTCCTCACCTGGAGGATGCTCTGTCATTTCCAATAGAATGCTGGCACAACTCTGTTCCTGGGATTTCTCAATGCAGATTTGTCCCCTCATGCTTTACTATAATAGGGCTATATCTCATTCTGCCCAAAGTACTTTTTCCCAGTAATGATGCCTTCACTGTTCTATCCCTTTTACACAGATGCTGGCCATTCAGGAAGTATAGGAAGGAGTGGATGAGAACCCATAATGCCACCATCCACCCAGTCTTTCAAGGGTGATTATGTTGTCCACAGGGCATAATGCTCTTGCCGTTTTCAGTTTCTCTCTAGTGTCTGAGTTGTCAGCAGGGTAAATAGTCAGCTTTCTTCACAAATAAGTAATGGCTTTTTATCAGGCCTCAGACCAGCCACAGACCAGTAAAGCTCTAAATAGCAGTGGAACAAAACAGCTGCATGAATGTAAAAAACTCATGCAATTTCTTCTGGTTAGGTTTCACTTTGACATTGTTTACCCATCCTTAAACACAAACAGGGAAGGTCTATTATTTGATCAGACCTGACTCTCAGGGATCTCATTATAGTGGCTTTCAACAGCACAATTGTGTTTTCAAGCTTTGAGAGGTGCAGCAGCTCTTCATTATTACCAAAACAGGGCGGGGAGAAATAAGTGGATGTTCATTTCTCTAAAGGCTGAACCCCATTTTTAATGAACCTATGCATCAGGATCCTCATTGGAATTAACAAAGAAGGAGGGCATCTGGCACTCTAGTGAGCCAGGGAAATCTACAGTCACAAGCACCACTAATGTTTCCCTGGTACTGCCTTAATTTTGTAATCCATCATATATAAATGCTCCCCTCTCAGACAAAATCTTTCTTTTCTTTTTTCTTTTTCTCCATTACTAGTTCACCTTTGCAGATGAGATTGGGGTCATTGGGAATAGAATCTCATTTGAATTCTGAAACCAACTTTTAAGACTAACTCAGTACATCTAGTGAGACAACATCTGATCTTTCCAATCTCTAATCGATTTAACAGGGGTAAGGGCATGGGCAGGCAGGACTTAGGACTTTCCTTCTTATTTCCAGAGAGCCCTTCTGGGTATTTCAAAAAGCTGCTAAAGTTCACATTCCAGGACAAGGTAAAATGTCTTTGAGGCATCGAGTAGCATACATTTAATGAAGATAGAAAGCCAATCACTTAACATCAGATGAGGAACAGCAATTTCCTTCAGTCTGGCACTTTGTGTATTGAACAAAATTGCATGAGAGCTTTGAGCACTAGGAGAGCTGTCAAGCGGCCGTTTGTCTGGGAGTTGGAGCAGTCCCCTTGGAAACAGCTTAAACCTTTTAAATGAAAGCATTACGAAATGTACATCTGTGTGTAATATATTGGCCAGAGCCTTAACTGTCAGGGGCTGGGCAACACAATGGTGATATATATTTGTGCCTGATAGTAATTTTCATGCTTTCACATGTAAACACAGCCTTCTTTAAGGTTGTAGAGTACTTGGCTGCTTGATCAGCAAGCATCATACAAAATGTTTTCCTTAAAACTGGTTCAGCTGGGTTATCTGATCATATAACATTTAACTCAAAAATTTTGATACTCCCTGGACCTCTCTATTGCAAATACATTGAGACTTCTTGTTACATAAGGCAAAATGAGAAATTTGACAGTCATCACACTGAGACTAGAATTAAAGGTTTGGGGGGAGCACTAATAAACATCCATGTTGTCATATGCCATCACCTATATATAATATTAATCCAAATTCAGAATCTAGTTATCATACCACCATAGGAGATATGTGAATGTGAACTCTGAGGAAATGCTTGGTTTTTTCCTTTTTTTTTAAAATAAAGCAGTTTATTTACTCATAATTTTTTTCTGAAAATGAAAAGAAATTAAAATGGCTTAAAAAAGGAAGCCAGATAAAAGAATACAGGGATGGTATATATTATAAAATGCATTCCCTGGGAACACAGTTGGTCTCATGTTCTTACACTGCTGAAAATGTGGAGCAGGTTGTTCTGAAATCAGCTGAGTTTTAACATGCAGAACTTCTTTAAGTGAGAGGAAAATCAAGCCTGTTTTTTTCTAGTCCTCCCTCACTGTGTGATTTCCTTGATCCTCTCCCTGCTCATCTTCTCCTCCAATGCCTGCTTGCAACTTGTACTCTCAGTAACCACTTTCTTTAATGAAAAGTAATGCTGAGCACTGAGCAGATTCCACTTCAGCTTTGACACTGGGAAGTGGATTTAAACTATCTGACAGAGCTAGGAACTAGAGCTGATTGGGCATTTTGGCAATTTAAAACTATTGCTTTTTTTTTTTTTTTTCTTTTTCCTTTAGCATCTGACGTTTTTCTTCCTCACTACCCCCATCTATTACTTTTATTCTCCAGAGAATACCTTATCCTCTCGATTCTGTCACCAGCTTCCCCCAGGAGTATTCAGTAACAGATACTGGTCTTCAACAGCAAGACCTTCTCCATGCCCTACTCAGAGTCCATCCTATCAAGCATGAATTTGGCCAAAGGGATTCTAAATCAACAAGACCACAGGATCACCTTTCAACCTGCATGATGTGGTTTAGTTGGTATGGAGTGTTTGTTCAAAGCTGGACATCTTGGAGGTCTTTTCCAACCCTAAGGATTCTATGATTCTATTTACAAATGAGAAAAATAGCTGAGAAGCTTCTTATTAGACAGAGTACAATAGAGAGTTCATCTTCTGTTGTAAGCACAAGGACATTTTCTATTGATTTATATTGAACTCAATGTGATACAATATAGGAAAAAAGAAATTCCTTAAATAAAATCCTATTCTATCTCTCTTATCCCAGAATAACAGTAGGAAATACTTGTAAGAAGATGACAGTCGTGATCTCCGAAATGAAATTTTGAGTGGTTTTGGGACTAAAAATCCAACCCTTCTCTCATTATCCAGTAAAGCTTTCTTATTGTTGTTTTTTTTTTATGCTCAGAGGGAAAGTGATACTGAGCTTGGGGGAAAATACAATGAGGATTGGTCCAAAAGTTCACAGAAGGGCAGAAGATGTGTACTACTGTTTTCCAAGAAGTTTTGTGATGATAGATGGGATTGTAGTTGCTGTTTATATGGTATTACTCATGCCATGACAGTGATCCATTGTGATCAAAATAAACCCACAGCAGCAAAATAAACAAGCATAAAACAGTACTATTGTAAGGAAGTGTGAAAGAAAAAGGTGGTTATATGACAACTGGGTAGATTTTAGAAGCTGAAAATTGGGAAAGAAGCCAACCCATGATTTAAAAGACAGCTACTGCATGGAATGGGAGTTTATAGATCAGCAGAACAAGCTATCAATTCTCAATAAAATACTAGGAGTAGTTTAATGCAATCAACCTCCTGGAAAGTATGGTAGGCCAAGTTCAGAGGTGCACTTGGAACAGAGTCCTGGCTCCAAGCCACACCTGGAAAGTATGGTTATTTGCTGATAGAAAGGAACTGTTTTCATTCCCCTTATGTCTCAATTCCTCCTCCAGCCTTAAATTTTCATAGAATTATAGGATATTTTGGGTTGGAAGAGACCTTAAAGATCATCTAGTTCCAATCCCCTGCTATAAGCAAGGACACCCCTTCCACTAGACCAGACTGTTCAAAGCCATATCCAACCTGGCCTTGAACATTCCCAGGGATGGGACATCCACATCATCTCTGGGCTATGATTTTCAGTTACTCTGCGTTCTCTGCAAGCAATCTGACCACTTCANCGTTCTCTGCAAGCAATCTGATCACTTCAGTCTCCCCCAAGTAGATACCCCAGCCTCCTGAATAGTGTTCAGGCTGACAGTTATTGTAGCATCATGACTTTCTTCTCCTACAGAAAAAAAGAGTACAATGCCATCAGAAGTAAAAAAAAAAAAAAAATTATATATATATATTGCTGCGAAACAGCAATAAAATAATAAAATACAGGGTTTGCAGGGTGAGCTGCTTCTTTAGTAACTGTAGACATCAGCAGATTACTTATCTAGCTGGTTGTGCAGGTTTCAAACTTCATGGAGAAACATCCTTTGAAAGCAATTAATCACAGCATCTCTATCTCCAACTGAAGACCTCCCTGAGTCACAATGTATTGGGATCTGGGAAAATATTCAGCAGACATAGCTCTC